>BTHU01000010.1:35662866-35750366 GCA_036184795.1 Tokudaia tokunoshimensis | reverse complement strand
TTGACACCTGGATAATAGAAAGCATGTTTTTTAAATAATGGCAGTTTTCCTTTATCATGAAATGCCAACAGATGGGGCCATTTGACTTGGTAAATCATTCAAACTATTGTTAAAAGTGATTTGTAGGCCACAAGATGCCTCATTGGGTAGAGGTGCTAACACCAGACCTGACTACTTGAGTTTGATCCCGGTACTGGCTGGTTTTGTGTGTCAACTTGACACAGGCTGGAGTTATCACAGAGCAAGGAGCTTCAGTTGGGGAAGTGCCTCCATGAGATCCAGCTGTGGGGCATTTTCTCAATTAGTGATCAAGCGGGGAGGGCCCCTTGTGGGTGGGGCCATCCCTGGGCTGGTAGTCTTGGGTTCTATAAGAGAGCAGGCTGAGCAAGCCAGGAGAAGCAAGCCAGTAAGAAACATCCCTCCATGGCCTCCGCATCAGCTCCTGCTTCCTGACCTGCTGGAGTTCCAGTCCTGACTTCCTTTGGTGATGAACAGCAATGTGGAAGTGTAAGCTGAATAAACCCTTTCCTCCCCAACTTGCTTCTTGGTCATGATGTTTGTGCAGGAATAGAAACCCTGACTAAGACAATCCTCATCCTACACGGTGGCAGACTTCTCAGAGTCATCCTCTGACCTCCACACAGATCCTGAGGCATACATGTGCCAGCCCGTTACACACACACACACACACACACACACACACACACACACACTAGTGATTTGTTTTTCAGGTGTAGTATTAACTAACATTCTTGAAATAAATCTATTTTCGACTTTTAAAAGCCTGAAACTATATTTAACGCCTTTGGTATTTAAACATCAGGTCATATAAGACAGTTGTGTATCATTTAAAAACAAGAGAGCAGAGGCTATAGGGTGGCTCAGAGTTGAAATGTTTGTCATACGAGCATTGAGGACCTGCGGTCGGGTCCCCTGACTGACATTAAAGCTGGGCATGGTGGCACATGCCGGTCTCCGAGATCCCACTGGTCACTTACTGGTCAACCTTTGGATGGAGTAGACTTCCCACTGCCTTCAGATGCTTTCGCCATCCTGCGTCACCTCTAACCTTTCTCTGGCTTCCATCAGTGTGCACACTGTTCTGTGTGATCCCTCCAACCATGCCTCCCAGCATTAGGATAACCCGGCTTAGGGGAAGCACAGAAGCCGCCTGCCTGCTCATTATGCACCAACTGATCCACACGGGCAGCTCTGCATTAGAAGGCACAACTTTGTGTCTACATTTTTAACTCAGCTTAATTTTCCTCCTTCTAACAAGGTTTCACTATGTAGACCAGGCTGTAACAAGGTCAGACTATGTAGACCAGGCAGGCCTCCACTCTTTAGTTTACTCTAATTTGTGTGTGTATGTAAATTTTTATACTGATGAAATATGGTCACATCCAGTCCCCATTTCCTTCAGATTTCTTAGTGCTAGGATTATAAGCATGTAGCACTATGCACACCAGGCTGTTCAATCCCTAATTTTACAGCTGTTTTATAACCTTTAAATAGATCCTGATTTTCTAATTTTTATTTTATTTACTTTTTTGTTTGTATTTTGCTTAGGACCACAGAACCCTATATCTCAATTCAGGAAGGCAGATACGGGCTAATACTTCTAAGAACAATATACTAATTTTTTGGTTGTTGTTGTTTTTAGCACTCTGTTGTAACTTGCGTGTGATCTAATTCTGTATAATGAAATTTAAAGACAAAAAGAGCTATCTTTTTGGAGCCAATGAAAATGGATCATATCACAACTTAAGATATTACAAGGCAAAAATTCATCAGCTTCATTTTCAAGCAGTTTATTTAATTTTTTAAACAAATGCATGTGGTTCATCCTTTAACTTTTAAAAAGATTTATTTTATTTTATTTTATTTTATGAGTATTTTTGCCTGCATGCACAGATATATGCACCACGTGCATGCCTGGGACCATGGATGCCATGGAACTGGAGTTACAGACAGTTGTGAGCTGCCACGTGGGTGCTGGGAATTGAACCCAGTTCTCTGCAAGAGCAGCCAGTGCTCTTGACTGCTAAGAAATTAGAACAGTTTATAAAAATGTTATTTATAAATATATTTATAATGGCTGAAGCCAAGTGGTAGCCCCAAGTACAACTATGTATATGTTAGCTAAAAAAAGAACCTAAAAGTTTCAGCTAGAATATAATGATCAAAGAAAATTACATACCTATTCATGTTACAAAAGTTGTTTAATAATCATCTATTTATCTCTCAATCTCAAACAAATTGATATATATTCCTAACTTATCTAAGTTTAAAGGGTCTTGCTAGAATTCTGAATTTTGGTCAAAAGGGTTGATGTCTGGGTTGTATAGTATATAGAGTAATGATTGTTTGGACAGTAATGAATATTTAGAATATCAATAAATTATTTTAATCCTCTTAGCTTCAGTTGTCAACATCTGTACAGTGAGAAATGTGTCACAATTTTTTTTGTTTCTTTTTTTCTTTTTTTCTTTCTTTCTTTTTTTGTGTTTTTTTTTGTTTGTTTGTTTGGTTTTTGTTTTTCAAGACAGGGTTTCTCTGTGTAGCCCTGGCTGTCCTGGAACTTACTCCAGGCTGGCCTCAAACTCAGAAATCCGCCTGCCTCTGCCTCCCAAGTGCTGGAATTAAAGGTGTGCACCATCACTGCCCGGCTTTTTTTAAGTTTCTTAAGAGACAAAAAAAAAAAATAGCATATCAAAATCTCCATGAATTGGCCCAGTCTTTCAAAACTAGAGTTCTTAAGTGGAGAAATATAATTATTTAGAACATTCCAATATTTGTGTTTTAAATAGTATAAATATTATACTCTGCTGATTTAGTATTTTGACAATGCTTGACATCTCAATATTTCTCAATAACTTGGAATTGTTAATATTGGTCTGGACTAGCAAGCTGGCCAGTTCTGGAGCACAGGCTAGAGCTAACTTTCCTGGCAGTTAGGTACAGGATTCTTATTTATTTTTCATAAAGAAGGTATACAAAGGAGCTGGAGAGATAGGCTAGCTGTTAAGAGCACTTATTGCTCTTGCAGAAAACCCAGATTTGGTTCCCAGTACCCAGATGGTGGCTCACAATCATATGTAACTCCAGTTCCAGGGGCTCCAACACCCTCTTCTGACCTCCACAGGCACAAGGCACACATGCAATGCACAACCCTACATGTAGGCATGAGTACCTACATAGAAAATTTGAAAAATATATTAAAAACCAAAGTGTATAGAAATTACATCTAAAATGTACTTGGTGTACAGACTCCCATGCAGGCAAGACACCTATACTCACAATAATGAAGATAATTATTTTAAAAATCAGACATTATTTGCTAGTTGTCCACCTACTAGGCATGATGCACGAAATTACACCATTGAATGTAAGGACCATTTAGAAGTGAACTAGTGCATTGTGTTCATAGTATATACAGGTTTCCATCTACACCTGATTGACATTTATACTTGTGAATATGATTTTAAACAGTAAAATATAAGTTCAGTGCCATGGATGTATAGTCCTAGCTACTCAGGAGGTTAACGCAGGAGATTGAGCACAGGTAACCAGCCACATGGCAGAGTTAAAATAAATGGGTTATCATAAGTTGTTATTCTAGCAAGAGAAGAGTCTAGCTATATGGTCAAGGTAAATTTGTATTTTAAATGTGTTTTATAAATATATTTTGAGTCTGAGTCTTATTTTTGGGAGCATGGGGCTGGGAGAAAGAATCAACACCAAACTTTTACAGTGGGGTATGAAATTTACCTTGATACATGCTGAGTATCTATCTATCTATCTATCTATCTATCTATCTATCTCTATCTATCTATCTATCTATCTATCTATCTATCTATCTATCCATCCATCCACATATCCATACACTCATTCATCTATTCATCTATCCACCTACCCACTTATTTATCCATCCATCCTAAAGTAGTTGTTTCTGAACCCATTTCTCAAGGGAGTAGAAAGCCTTTACCATTTAAACAGTGAATCTAAGCTACACATGATTAAGTTGCCGAATGTGCAGAAATCACAAAGGAAATGAATCCAGACTACCTATTACAATTAGATATATGTGAATCTATGCCCCACCAATACTCTTAGGTATACCTAATACACACACACACACACACAGGTGATGCACAATTGTAGCAGCACAATTCATAGTAGCAAGAAAGAGGAGACAATAATTGAAAAGTTAAATAGTAAGAAATTTACCATCACCATAGGAAAGGCAAGAGAGTCAAAATGGAAGGAAAGGTGCATCCCAGAGACAAACTTATGCAAAACAATCGCACACCCAAAAACCTGTAAAAGGAAACAAGTTAGCTTTATTGAGTGATATTTTTTTAAGGCTATAGAGACTAACACTTGCTTTGTTTTAATCCTCTTAGTATTTCATCAATTTCATATACCATTTGCTAACCCACAACAAAAACCTAGTGCTTTAACAACAAATCTATCTCACTTAAAACACCAAACACAGCATCCACACATCAGCTCTGTTGAACACAATTCTAGGAATGTTAGGTTCAGATACTACAAAAATAAAAAATAAATAAAATATAAATCCAACCGGAGAGTGAGTAGTCTTGCTTAAGTGGATACTGTAGCGACAATTGTACACCCCACAGTCATACTTTATAAGATTCTTGACACAATCTCCTCTGTGGTACTTGAGAGGATTTGGCTCCTTGATAAAGCATAAAATCATAAATACCTTTTCTTTCCTTGAGACTTACTGGTCAGGAAATAAGGATGAACATTAAATCTGTCTACTCAGGACTTTTAAGCCAGATTATAAAGCTAAGCCCACCTAAACCCTTACTGGGCGAGGATTTCATGGCTAAGGCTGCAATAACTTCATCTGTGGCCAAGTCTCAGCTCAGGGGCAGACAGGTTGCTGAGATGTTCTGGCGGCCACCACAAAGCACATCCCGCTCAAACCAATTACGCTGGGATTGTTAGATAGCAGGTGACAGCCAGCTTCGTGTTATTACATTTCCACTAAACTTGCATAATTGTGCAGCTAAAGAAATAAAGCAAGAAAGTTGTCATCACAGGTCAACTTCGTGGGGAAACTCGAACCTTACATGACATACAGCAGTGAGTATTTATTTAGCTGTGAAGTTCAAATCTGAAGAAGCTTAGCAAATGTGACCCTAATAAAAACACACATAAGGAAACTGAGGACTTAATAGATGTGTTGCTTAAAGCTATACTTCCATGATTATCTATCTCACTGATTCATTTTATGAGAAAACCAACAAGTAATATATTTAGACTTTTTTCCCTCTGAGTAGAAGGTAATAGAAAATAAAATAAAATAAAATAGAAAAGCAGTCCTCAGGTTGCAAATTTCTCACATTTGGACACTTCCTACTTCTAACCTCTAATGCTGTTTCATAACACATAGAATAATTGGTATGGTTTAATGATAAACAGTTATCATTTTATATATCCATCAGCATGAAAGTCTTCCTGCAGACAATTCTCCACAGTGTGCATGCATAATAACGAGGCCTAATCTGTTGAAAACCAAGCAAAAGACAAATTAATGTGGTCATCATTTTGGTCTAATGATGCTTAAAGCAGTTTTAGCAATCTGCTCAAGACAAAGGATGGTCTCTCAGACAGAGCCAATTATGCATTCATGTGGCAGATGAAATCTTTAATGATGAATCTGATTAACATTCAATAATAAACACACAGGCAGAAAAAGTGACGGAGTTAGCCTCCTGCAAACACCATCAACTAAGGCTTTGTTCAGATTGGGGTCAGGCTGGAATTCCAGAAAGGCGTATTAAAGGTCATCAAATGTGTTAGCGCAGATCCCCCAGGAACCTGTACAGTGCTCCACAAGGGCTACCTTCTGTAGCTAACATACCTGATCAGATGTGAAGTTCACAGACTAAATGTTTCCTATGAGTTGCAAGCATTTAACTGCTAAAGTTGTTTGAAAATAGCTTGACTTAATCTCCAAATCTGGAGAGCATGGTAATGCCCTCTCACAGACTTTCCATCAAAGGCACACTGTGAGCAACTTGAAAGGACTGTGTTACTTATATTCCTAGAGTGCTTTGGATCTGATGGGATTTGAGAATGGTTTCTTATTACAAATAAACACTGCTTAATAAGCTACAGAGCTAGTTAGGTGAGACTATGACATGTACTTTAATCACATTTCACAGAAAACAGATAGATGGTGTAGCGGTTAAGGGCACTTACTGCTCTTGCAGAAGACATGGGTTCGGTTCCCAACACCTACATTGTAATTTATAACCAATCAGACTCTAGTTCCCCAGGGTTCTTATGCTCTTTTCTGGCCTCTGCAGGCACACGGTGCACTAGCATCCATGCAGGGGCAAAACACTCATATACAGAAATAAAAATAAATACATTTTTATAGTGTAGAAATAATTTTAAGAGTTTAATAGATTTTTTCAGTGAGCTTACTCCTTAATGCATAACCAGATAAATAAAATAACACTCACAGTGTCTTGCAAATCATTTCCAATCACCAGATTCCCACCTACCAGCCCACTAGCCCAACTTTAAATACTATACATGACTTTGTCTATTTTTAAATTTCCATCCCTCTTCTCAACATCATGTTTGTGAGGTTCAAACATGTTTTTGAATGTAAGCATAGTTCATCTATTCTCTGTGTCAATATACCATAATTGATGCATACTGGTGATAGTAAATTTTTTATTATTTAATTTTTCTATTATTGTTTCTCTTTCTTGTTATTATGAATTATACTGCTACAATTGTACTTGTGTGTATGTGTGTGTGTGTGTGTGTGTGTGTTTCTATTAGGTATATCCAAGAATATTGATGGGGCATGGGTTCACATGTATCTAGTTGTAGTAGGTAGTTTGAAATAGTTTTCCCAAATGATTATATAAATTCACATTGCTACTAACAGAGTACTGAGAATTCCATTTTTCTATATTCTTATGAATTTCTTAGAATTGTCTGCTTTTAGTTTAATTATTTTGGTGGGTGGAAAGTGTTGTATCATGACTTTAATTTGCATTTTCCTGATGACTGAGATTTAGCATCTGTTCATACATTTATTGGCCACCTGAATATTTTTTTTAAATAAAAACTAAACCCTGAAGTGCCATTCGTGTCTTTGATTCCCACTTTGTGCTCAAAGACAAACCATAATAACTCTTCAATGTGGTTATATTAAATAGTAACTATGCACAATTTGAGTTTTTGTTTTATTTTAGATTAAAAACTGTTTTGCCTTTGTTAACTTTATTTTATAGATATGGGTGCTTTGTTTGAATGTATGTTCGTGTACATGCCTGATGCCTGCAGAAGTCAAAAGAGGACATTGGACCCCCTGGAAGGCGAGTTCCGGTAGCCTTTCCTTTCCTGAGTGGTCCCAGAGCTCTCGGGCAGTGATGCTGCATGCTACAGACACTGAAAAAAAAAAAATACAGCGTCCAGATTCCTTTAGGTGAAGTGATGAAAGCTACCAACAGTAAGGGAAGGAGATCATGTTAGAAACCAGACTTCTACATTAGCGTGTCCTCTAGTAATTAACTGCCTTTCAGAATGAAATCCAAACTCTTCAGAGGGAAAGATAGCAGAACAGAATCTTTATAATTTATTACCCAAACTTTCAGTATCAAATAAAAACATGAGAATGAGCTCCAAAGTGAAAAGAGACCCCTGGGTGATCAAATGTCAGAATTACCCGACAAAAGCATTAAATTAACACCTGTAAATGAGTTAAAGATTTTTACAGGAAAGGATGGATATAATGAGCAAACTGACAGGGGACTTTTAGGAAATATTTGAGACCTGGAGAAAATAAATATTCACCCCACAGGGATGAATAATATCTGAAGTGTGCATGATATTGGGTGGTCTTTGACAGCCCAGCAAAACTGTCAATCAATCAGAAGACAAAGTAACAGAGATTCCAAGGGAAAACCCACTGAGGAAAAATGAGCGCGCTTTAGTGAACCGTAGGCTGATAGCATCTGTCCCAGCACACACAAAACTAGAGCTTCAAAGGGTGAGGAGAGATTAAATAAGAAGAAAAATAATTTCAAGAAATACTCGTTATAACATTTTCAAATTTTCCCTTGCCTCTCTTACTCTCTTAGCTTCTCTCTCGCCCTCTTGGGCTCTTCCCTCCCCCCTTCCCTTCTCTCCTCTCTCCACATGGTCATGGCCGGCCCCTACTACCCTCTTAATTCCCCTCCTCATGCCCTAAATAAACTCTATTCTACATTAAAAAAAAATCAATATTTTTAAGATATCCACCCTCAGGCCCAAGAAATCCAGTCAGTCCCACAGGATATGGCACAGAAAACCATACCTAGAAACATCATAGTCTAACAAAAATGAAAGACAAAGAAAATGTTTCTAGGCAGGAAAAGATATAACATACAACATACATACAACATACAGCATACAGAGCATAAGAGCAACTACAGACCTTTCATAAGAACTAGGAGCAAGTCGGGCAAAGGGGGTGCACACCTTTAATCCCAGCACTTGGGAGGCAGAGGCATGGAGATCTGAGTTCAAGTTCAGCCTGGTCTTCAGAGTGAGTTCTAGGACAACCAGGACTATACAGTGAAATCCCATCTTGAAAAATCCAAAAAAGAAAAACAAAACAGAACAATACTTTTGGACCAGGGCTGGTGAGATGGTTCGGCAAGTAAAGGCTCTTGCCAAGCCTATCGACTTGAGTTCAATCCCTAAACCATACATTGAAAGAGAGAACTGACTCCTGCAAGTTGTCCTTTGATCTCCGCGTGCAAGCTATCACACACACACACACACACACACACACACAAAGAGAGAGAGAGAGAGAGACAGACAGACAGACAGACAGACAGACAGACAGAGAGAGACAGACAGAGAGACAGAGAGAGAAGTAATAAGAAGCTTTTATGAA
Organism: Tokudaia tokunoshimensis; assembly: GCA_036184795.1. Taxonomy (NCBI): domain Eukaryota; kingdom Metazoa; phylum Chordata; class Mammalia; order Rodentia; family Muridae; genus Tokudaia; species Tokudaia tokunoshimensis. The sequence continues at coordinate 35,741,425 of BTHU01000010.1, read as the reverse complement.
AGAACCAGAAGACAACTTTTCATCTAAGTGCGAAGGGGAAAAAGTCCTATCAATCTAGAATTTTATAGACTGTGAAAATTCCTTCAAAAATGAAGATAATACCATATGTGATAGTACATACCTATAATCCTAGCACACTGGAAAGCTGAGGCTGGAGGATTGCAAGTTTGAGATCAACTTGGGTGGCACAATAAGTTTGAGTTTTTCGGCTTTAAAATTAGGACAAACTCTTCTTGTTTTTGAGCGATGAAGGGGAACCAGTCCTTATGAAGCAGGCTTAGGTCGCCTGCACTTAGGGTCTAACATTGTGCTTCATCAGAGTCTGTGATGGTTGGATGGTTGTCATCCTACAAGAGAAGCACACCTCTGTGTGCCAGTGAATCTGTTTCCAGAAAGGACTGATGTGCGGCACAGTGATGGGGGTCAGGGATACTCACCCTGAATGTGAGGAGTACCTTCCCACAGACTGGCTGGCGACTTGAGTGAAAAGAAGTTCTGGGAAGGCAGTGAACACAAGCACTCACGAGCTCCTTTCTCGGCTAAGTGACCGTGTATATGCCTGCTTCCATGGTCCGAAGAAATGAGGCTCCAACTTCTTCAACTTTTCAGCATAGACTCATACTAGGGACTGTCCAGGGAGCCTCCAGGCCTTCCATGCTAGGCTAGGATGGTTGGGATGCCCAGCTTCTTAGAATGAACAGCCACCTAGTTCTTTGCCTGTCCAGTGTGGAGGCAGCCATTGTAGGGTCACCTATCCTGTAAGCCAACGCAATAAGTCGCTTTTATAATGCACACATTGGTTCTGTTTCTATAGAGAACACAACTTAATGCACAAAGCATGGGGTGTTTTATTAGAGCCTAACTGATCTATGGGGAGGAAATGTTGGACTGTAACTCGGTCTAGCCTTCCTGGCTAACCTAATGGGGACAACAAAACAAAGTCACGCTGAGAAGCATTTGTAAAGGTTACATACATCTCAGGGGCACAGGCTTATTAAAAGATGAAGATTCATAAAACTACAGTTATTTTCCTCCCCCACACCTTACCCCTACAAGATTTGCAGAGTTCCTGTTTGATAACAGAGAAATAGGAACGAAAGACCTCATGTATCATTTAAGAAGTCTGAAGCCAGTCATGGGGACACACACTCAGAATAGACTGTCTGGGGTATCCAGGAATTTCAAGGCTAGCCTGCGACTTAGTGAGAGTCAAAAGTTTAAAAACCTAAGGAGGAGAGAGGGGTGAAGCTCAGAGGTATAGCACTTGCCTAGGATATGCAAGACTCCGAGTTCAATCCTTGGGACCAGGAGGGAGCAGGAGAGTCTGCTGAACAGCACAAAGTGAGCAGGGACAACAAAACAAGGGCACTAAATGCCAGCTGACCCCTTGATACCGAGTCCAGTGTCAAAACAAAAACACCCAGAAAACCAAAAACCGAAAAATAACAACAACAACAAAAACCCACAGCAGGACTCCTAGCTGGAAAAGCATGAAACCCTCAAAATAAAGCTATTTAGTCGATCCCTTTTACCTATATACCATGTGTAATTTGCAATAAAAGTATCACAAAGAATTTTAAATGATGAAAAGCTATAAATGATAAAAATACACAGAAAAGTATCAAAAGAGGACTCAGATGTGGCAGAAATATTGGAATCATTGGGTTAGAAATAATAATAGTAATAGATAATAATAATAATGATGATGATGATGATGAAGATGATAATAATAATTAGGAGCCAGAAAGTATACTGGCTGTTCTTCCAGAGGACCCAGGCTCGATTCCCAGTGTTCACACAGTGGCTCACAAGTACAAATGCTAGCAAACTAGGAAATTGTGAGTTTAAAGTGGAATAAGAGAAAACCACAATTGAAAAGTAACTCTTACCCGTCTTCATTTAGAAAAGGTTATGTTTACCCTCATATCCAAATTTTATACCAGGCAAGACAATAGAACAAAACCCTAATATGTAACCTTTATTACATTTCCAATTGGGAAGGGTAAATTTCGGAGAATAAAACACACAGCACTAGAACTTTTAAACATCCCACACTGCCAATTTTTCCTTCCTGGGAAGAAAGACAAGTTTTATTTTTTTCCCCCACAAAGAGGTATTAGTTGTAATGTGTAATTCATCAGCCCACAAAGGAATAGTATTTAATTATGCTCTTCCTTATGAGCACTCAATTAATATGCTTATGAGTAGCATCTCCCCGACTGTGTACTGAAACTCACCTTATAAAACGTCCCAGAGGCAGAGCCTTTCCTGTTGCTCAGGGACTATGACGTCATGCACGATGTTAACATAGGAGAATTATACTGTGAATTGTTCATAAGTCTTGTTATCAGGAGACGATTTAAACATCAAACTATAATATGTTCTAAACTCTAGAGTATTTAATGCTGGGACGAATAAGAATTCCAATTCTTAGAACTAAAAGGCTGAGTTTAAGGTAGTATCAGTGGTAAGAACGACCTGTCAGTATAATCACTGTTGCTAATAACTACAAAGAGACGGCTGCTCTAAGGGGTTTGCATGAAAGAACTCTTTTTGTTGTTGTTGTTGTTGTGAGACAGGGTTTCACTGTGTAGCCCTGACTGTCCTGGAACTCACTCTGTAGACCAGGCTGGCCTCAAACTCAGAAATCCGCCTGCCTCTGCCTCCCAAGTGCTAGGATTAAAGGCGTGTGCCACCACTGCCCCGTTCGTGAATGAACTCTTGAAATCCTTATAACACTTCTGCTTAGGCGTTATTTCCATAATTTGCACAAAAGTAAAACAAAAAGTTAGCAGCCTTCCCCAAAGTCCTGCAATTCATTTAAATAGCATAGGTGGGCATTTATATAGCCAGTCTTACTGCACTGTTTACATTGTTAGTTGTCACACCATCTCTCTCTCTCTCTCTCTCTCTCTCTCTCTCTCTCTCTCTCTCTCTCTCTCTCTCACACACACACACACACACACACGCACATACACACACACACACACATACACACACACACACGCACATACACACACACACACACACACACACACACACACTCGAACGTAAATCTTAACTGGGGGTGGTGGTAACTGGAGAGATGGCTCAGTAAGAGTCCTGGCTGCTCTTCGAGAGGTTGCTGATTGAATCTCAGCACTTACATGGTGGCTCACAGCCAGCTGTTATGTAGTTCCAGATCTGACGCCCTCTTCTGGCCTTCTTGGGCACCAGGCACACTGATGATGCATAAAATGTATGCAGACAAAATAACCATACATATAACTGTTTTTAATTAAAAAATCCTTAACTGAATTTAGTGATGTCATTTACAGGGCTTTAAGAACAGATCCATTTTTATTCATAGAAAATATTTCTGATGGGTTGTACTTAGAACCAAAGAGTTTGCATTAGTGTTATAACTTTGGGTCTAAATACATATTGAGTCAAAAATTTGACTCTTATTTTACTGGGCTAATCATGAGATCACATCTTTGTCTTTGATGTATAGTCAATCCTAATTAGGTTTAAAGGAGCAGATTAAAAACACCCAGGAGGAGATGTCTAAATTACCAGTGCAAGTTTTCGGAGTATGATTTCACTGCAGTGCAGAGGCACACATCTAGGCTTTTGATGTTGCTTCATAAGGTTACTTTTTAGTTATGATAGTTATGATTTAATTACACATTTACTAAAGTACTGTAGCTCATAATAATTCCTCTTTATTTGCATATTATACTCTATACTCTTTTGTACTAATAAGAGAATTAGGCCATGTTAAACCACAGCATAGAGATACTTTCACACCTTGCTATTGTATAAAATAGCTATGTATAAACAATTACATATGAGATTTTGAACACAAACGTATATGAACTCACCTTTGAGTCAGTAGTGTCTAAGGCCAGTTATGTTAGCCCCAAAGAAAAGATACAGGATACAGAAATATGGGCTGGTTTATGCAATTTCTATACTGTAAGTGGCTGACTATTCCAGGTGCCATTTAAAGATAAACCTGTCTCCACACCTACAAAATATTTAAAAACTTTTCATACTAGATTCAACATGTCAATTTCATTTGGGAGTGTCTAATAGAAAGTGGAATTGGATGCTAAGACTGTGAAATACTTTTTGAAAAGCAAAAGCTTGATCTATTTTGGTGAAAAGCTATAAGAATCTGTAGTTTAACATAGTACAAAGATCATAGACAGTTTCTTTCTTTCTTTCTTTCTTTCTTTCTTTCTTTCTTTCTTTCTTTCTTCCTTTCTTTCTTTCTTTCTTCCTTTCTATCTTTCCTTCCTTTGATTTCTCGAAACAGGGTTTCTTTGTGTAGCCCTGGCTGTCCTGGAACTCACTCTGTAGATCAGGCTGGTCTTGAACTCACAAACCCGTCTGCCTCTGCTTCCCAAGTGCTGGATTAAGGCAGTTATTGTCTGGCAGAGAGTTTCTTAAAAATGTCTGTTGAATAAATTCTATCCTCACAGTTGCTCTATGAAATATTTTACAAACTATTAGTCTGGGCTTACAAGGTACAAAGCTAAAATTCATGCTCAGGCCCCTTTGACTTAGGAATCAGTTATGTTTTGTTTTGTTTTCCAAGAGGAAAAAGCTTTTGTTTTTTAATAAAACTATCCTAAAATTATCATATTCCAAAATAAGAAAATGTGTGTACATTGGTTAAATATGAGACAGAACCTTCCAATACTTTGTTTTAGGGACTGGCAAGATGGCCCAGTGGGTAAATGTTTGCCCTGCAAGTGTGAGGATGTGAGCCTGAGTCCCTAGATGCTATGTAAAGCTGGGTGTGGCAGTGTGGACATGTAAGTCCAGTGCTTCGATAGTGAGACAGGAGGCAGAGGCATGAGAATTCCCCAAAGCTCATGGGCTTGTTAGCCTGGTCTGTGCATCATCAAACAACAAGAAGACCCTGTCTCAAACAAGGTGGATGGTGATGATTGGCACTTGAGTCTGCCCTTTGACCTCCATACATGTCACGACATGCGCATAATCAGAACTCATACACAGGAACATGCACACACTTATACAAAGACTAACAAACATTTAATATCAGTCTTTAAACAGAACTTTATCATATTAAAAGAAGAAGGTGATAGAGGTTGTAATAGAAACAACAGATCCTAAAAATATACAATCTAGGAAAAAGTTATTTTAAAAGAAACTTTAAAAACACAACTATTTCCTCAGAATTTAGAAATAGCCAAGTAATTTTGCTGATGTGTCCATCTGGTCACACCTCTGTGGTATCAGTTCCTCGACAGTGCATTCACAACAGGAACAAGGATCACTATTGGTTATCTGGTTTCAAGACAAGAAGTTTCTGCATATTCTTCAATTGAACAATCAATCAAATGACTCTCAGGTTTCAGATTCACAAGGACCTTTCTGTGTGTGCTTGTGCGTGTATAGGTGTGCATATCCATATGTGAGTTGGGGATGGATGTGGAAGAGGTCAACGTTGAGTGTTCCACAGGTGACATCAATCGTTTTCTAGAGACAGGCTCTCTCACATTCCTGAACTTACAAATAAGGTAGACTAGCTGGCCAGTAAGTCTCAGGGATGTGCCTGCCTCGGCCTCCACAGTTCTGAGGTTACAACAAGCCACCACACCTGGGATTATTTACCTGTGCTCTCTGTGTTCTGGGGATTGAATTCAGGTCTTCATGTGTGCAAACAGACATTTTACCCACTGAGCCATCTCAGCTATACCCACTGCTCCTTCAGAGTCACCTTTTTACTTGTGCAATTACAATTTTTATTTTTTTTTTGAGACAAAGACTTGCTCTGTAACTCAAACTAGTTTTTAACTTGTGACCCTCCTACCTTAGCCTCAAGAGTGCTAGGATTACAGGCATGCCCTGCTAAAGTGTTAACTTAAAAAAAAAAGATATTATTTGTATGTAGGTGTGTGTGTGTGTGTGTGTGTGTGTGTGTGTGTGTGTAGGGGTATATGTATGTGAGAGCAGGTGCCCAAAGAGTCCAGAAGGTCATCATCATCATCATCATAATTTACATTATCATTATTATTATTGTTGTTGTTGTTGTTATTGTGAGAGGGTCTCAACTATGTAGCTCTGCAGTCCTGGAATTCACTATGCAGAGCAGGCTGGCCTCGAACTCACAGAGCTCTATCTGCCTCTGCATGTACCACTAAGCTCAGCTTCCCTAGAGGTACATTTATAGGAAGTTGTGAACCACCTAACTCGAGTGCTGGGAACCAAATTTCTGTTTCCTAGGGGAGCACAGAGTGCTTTTAACATGAGTCATCTTTCTAGCCCTGATTACACATTTTTATGGAGAACATGAGAGCTGCAGATGCCAGTTGACTCAGTGATTTGGACTTCCTGAGTAATTGGTGGAGTGTAAAACACTAGTGGTCTTGACTGGGAAGAGACAACAGACCGAGAAGAAACCTCCTCCACTTATCCTTGCCTCCCACTGCCTCCACTTTGTCTAGGATGGGCTACCTTTATGTTGGAAGTCACCATGCATTGACTAAAAAGAGAAGTGGAAGGTTCATAATTGAGAAGACACTAATAAGGCCACTCAGAGAAGAAGGAACAACACGGCCCTTCACTTTAACCTCAAGGGTACTCAGCTGAACATGGGCTGGATTTGTGTACAACTATGAGACTGTATAAAGTTGTAGTTCTCAGAAAAACGTCTTACAATCTTCCATATTGCAATAAACCCGAAATTCCTTACAACCACATATTCATTTTTTGATAAATGAGTACATTACCACAAGAAAGAATTCCCAACTCCAGAAAAAATATTGAAATTGGGCAAAGCTGCAAAGTACTAAAGGGAAAATTATTAGAACCATATGATCTGACCATATGTTCCTGCAGGCATTTGTAACCAAAGTAAACATTGAAAGTTGTCGTGAATGGGTCACTTTTGAAAGGAAGGCAGCAGGGAAAACTTCATGGTTGAGCTGAGTCTTTCATATAAAGTGTCGATTGGTGGATATTATCATAGAACTTGCTATGTTTGTTTTAAACAGGCAAAAAGAGTTTAAGTGGATCCGCTGAGTTTTGAAAACAGGACATAACAGCCACTAGAAATGCATGGAATGTGGCAGTGTGCTTCAGGGTCCACACAGGATCCGGGGAAAGTACAGACTAGCCAACATTAGAGACAGATACTAGCAGGATAGAAAGGAACATGATGAACATTCTGGAAATCAGTTGGGAATCCACAACAGGCGGTCAGCAAGGCGGCAAGTCCACACAAAGAGGATGAGGTCATTTGTATATAAGCACCGCCATTGTTTTTTCAGAACAGCTGCTAAAACCCCCTCCCTTTTATCCTGTGAGCTGTCTCCATGAGTTACTGCTCATCCTCCTCCCAGGATCCTGAGCCTGCTAACTCGGGAGTGGATTCTCATGTCTTTGCAGCAGTTCTCTTTGCAATCATTATCAGAAACAGATGGATCGATGCCTTGTCTATGACAGCATGGCGTAGATACTTGTACATTTCTTTGTTTTGTATAAACTGAATTTGAGATTCTCTCTTGGTCTGTAATTCAAAATTCTTAAGATGGCAAAAATTTTCTTAAAAAGATGTGATTTTACTTGTATAGGTATTTTGCCTGCACTGCCTCTGTGTACCATGTGTAGGCTTGGTCTTCATGGAGGCTGAGAAGGGTGTTTGTTCCCTTGAAATTGAAGTTACAAGCAGCTTTGAACTGCCATGCGGGTGCTGGGAATTAAACCCAGGTCCTCTGGAAGAGTAGCCAGTGCTTGAAACCCAGTTCTCCAAACCAGTAAAATTATTTTTAAAAATAATTTCAATATTGCTTTTCAGTTCAGAATTCCCATGTAAATGAAAAGGAGGACTTATTCACTGAAAGATTTCAGAAAACCATAAGTAATTTAGCAATTAATTTACCTTCAATCTTTAGAAAGGCCCAACAAGCTGCCGACGTCATTTTTAAGAGTGTGAGCAGAACTATCAAAGAGAACACACATTTCCTTCTGTTCCATACCGACTCACTTAAGCTATGACAAAGGGATTTTGTTAAATCTAGTCTAGCTAGCATTTAGGAACACTTTAGATTTTTATCAGTCCAATAGTCTCAGACAAAGCTTTAAGGCTATTCCTGAAAATAAGATTAAATATGATTTAGAAAAGGCATATCACAGAAATAATCACATTAATTTTCTTTAAGAGTAGTCCTGGCTGGGCAGTGGTGGCGCACACCTTTAATCCCAGCACTTGGGAGGCAGAGGCAGGAGGATTTCTGAGTTCGAGGCCAGCCTGGTCTACAAAGTGAGTTCCAGGACAGCCAGGGCTACACAGAGAAACCCTGTCTTGAAAAAATAAAAAATAAAAAAGAGTAGTCCTGATTGCACATAGGTTTCTTGTTATGAGACAGGCCGGCCTAAACTCCAGGCTTCAAGTGTTTTTTTGTTTTGCTTTGTCTTTGTTTTTTGTTTTTGTTTTTTTGTTTTTTTGTTTTTTTGCCTCAGACTCTTAATCAGTTAGCAATATAAGCAGGTAATTTGTTAAGGTGTGTTTGTAGATGTTTACTAATTAACCAGAAGATAATCCTATTGTGATAGCAGTAAAACAGGCAGACACAATATCACTAAAATTTATTAATAATAATCTATTGCTTGTCACAATAACTTACGGCTATAAGCCATTGCAAAGAATGTGACTGTGTCTTTATAATTAGCATATCATCTCTCTCACTTTTTGGTTATCTGCAGTTGTAGTTTTCCTTCAACAGTGGTTTGAAAAAGTCAACATGAGGTAAACTACATTAAAAACAATGTAGGGCATTGCTGTGATCTGACTTTGGTCTAAGCATGAAGTCTCTCTGGGCCTTGGTTACCTCACATTTAATATGATAACGTATCACGTGTGTTACTGACTCTGGCAGGCTGTTGAGATAACCAAACAAGGCAAGGCCGTGAAAGCTCCACAGTATGGGAGCACTCACTGCTCAGCAGCCCCTGGGGAAGGGCTCTAGGTCTGCTATTCATTCTCCTCCTTTCCCATGCGTAAGTTACACAAAAACTTCCTGGAGAGGGCCTACAAGATCTGAAGGCAGAATCAGGAAAAACTGGGTATCTTGTATTGGATTCAAGAACATACTGCAAGACTGTAAGCACTGTGTTCAATTTAAAAACTACAGGAAATAAACTAAGGGATGGTGAGATGGCTCAGTAGGTGAAGGCACTTGTTGCCAAGTCTGACAACCCGAGTTTGATCCCAGGACCCACGTGGTAGACGGCTAGCACTAACTCCTATCAGTTGTCCTTGAACCTCTCTGCACTCCGGATTCGACACACACAGATAAAACATGTAGCAAAGTAATTAAAATAGAAAATGTGTTAAGATGTTTCTTATGCTAAAAAATCTGTCTACAGATCTAGCCTATCTTAATACGTACACACTGCTATATGCCTACACTCAAGAAAACAGTGGTCCATGCCAGTCCCATTGCAGCCTTCACCATGTTCGCTTCTGAGTGAACGACGGTGTAAATTCCTGGTGGAGATAGCGTTGATATCCTGTGTGAAGCACAGCTCCAGATGCAAAGTAGACTCTCAAAGTATGTGAGATGGATGAGTGGATGGGTCCATGACAGTCTACAAAGCTACTCTTTGTTTTTCTTTTTTAAGACAGGGTTTCTCTGTGTAGCCCTGGCTGTCCTGGAACTCACTCTGTAGACCAGACTGGCTTCAAACTCATAGAGAACAGCCTGCCTCTGCTTCCTGAGTGCTGGGATTAAAGGTACCACCACTACCTGGCCTAAAGCTATTCTTATTTTAGGAGAAGAGTCACAATATGTAGGACAATTAATTGTATATCATAAAGTAAATCATGAATTGCCTATCATATATTTTAAATATACAAAATATGACAAACCATAAATTCTTTCTTTGGATATAAGCAAACAAGAAAAATTAATTTTGTTGCAGGGTAGTAATGGGATGCAAGGCTTTTACCAAAAGGCTGATATCATAGCTAATCAATTAGTTGAAATCCAATTCATATTTTAGAATTCAAGTACATCAGACTAATGCTGCTTATCTCCAACAAAATTGCAAGAACCCAGCATTCTTCATATTTAAATTTGATAAAGATATACACTTCATTGTAAAGAAAATTCTGACCCACATTAAAGAGATAAAGGTCTAGTAATATGATTTGAGAAAGAGTGGGAGAATTAAAGGCTAGGAAAAGAATTGAAGAAAAAGAAAGTTAAGAGTCTAGAAGCCAGCCAAATGAAGTAGGCCCAAGTGAGGGCCAAGCAATGCATCATTACTAGAGTGTTCCACTCAAGCTGGGTGTGGCAACACATGCCTGTCACTTGGTACAAAGACCAGTTTCAGCTATATATCAGACTTAAAGCCAGCCTGAGCTGCATGAGACCATGTCCAAAACTACAAAACAATAAAACAATAGAAGAGAATGCTCCTTTCAATTCATTTAGTCAGCAAATATAACATTAGGGAAAATAAAAACATGGACAACAATAATGAATAAAATCAGTGGCTAAAAGCACTAGCTGCTCTTCCACAGAATCCCATGTCTGTCTGTCTGTCTGTATCTATATGCATAACTTTTACTGTTTTTGACTGGGCTTCAATATACTCAGCATGGACTCTACCACCGAGCTACACACACACAGCTCTGAAAATGGTGCATACCTGAGATCTCAGCACTTGGGAGGTTGAGACAGGAAGGTCCAGTGTTCAAGTCTAAGAACAATTTAGTGATATTATATCTCAATCAATCAATCAATCAATCAATCATTCAATCAATAAATAGATGTGCTAAAAAGTATTAATTGTTAAAAATATTCCTTTAAGTCATTATGTCTGTTAGATTTTCAATTATTCATGTCTGGAAAAAGCAAATTTTATGTAATTTTTTTCTTTCTAATGCAATGAAACTGAGTGGAATTTGTTTTAAGATGGGTTATTTGAATCTAATCCAAGAGCACTGAGTTACTAAATGGTGGCCTTATCAATCAGATGATCCAATAGCTCAAATTCCATTGATATTATAACAAAGCTCCAAAATGAGACACAGCAAGCCAGGCTACTAAGAGTGCTATCAAATGAAACCTTGCTAAACAACTCTTTACAAAAGGACATGGAGCCTGGTCTACAGACTGAGTTCCAGGACAGCCAGGGCTACACAGAGAAACCCTGTCTCCAAAAAAAACCAAAGAACAAACAAAACAAAACAAAACAAAACAGACATGGCATGCCAGGCACGGTGGCACGTTTTAATCCCGTGAGAGGCTGAGGCAGACAGAGTTCTGTGAATTTGAGGCCAGACTCACCTATAAAACAAGTCCAGGACAGCCAGGGCTGTTACATAAAGAAACACCCTTAAAAAATTACAAAAAATATACATAAATAAAAAATTAAAATAAAATTAAATCATTTAGGTCTAGCAGGTCATAGGGTTAGTCACTTTAGTCCAAAATATCCTTTCTGTGATGTTGTTTCATAGTATGAATATTTCACAAGGCTTTAGCTTCCTTAAGCATGCACTGTCTGATAATGGCCTTAATATTGCATTATAAATACTTCTTTGCAAAAGATATCAGTGCCTTTCCCTATGCAGATACTCAAGACTACCAAAAATTCATAAAATCAAATTTCTGTGAAGCTCACTGAGAAAGCCAAGATTAAAGAGAATTGTGTGGCAATACAATATAAAAATCACACCATTAACTTCTGATAGCTATAACAGCCAGGCCTTCCAGTGACGTCACAGCAAACACTTTGCACAGAGACATTTATAAGGAATCCTGAAAGGTTAAATACTTTGAGTGTGCTTTATTATAAGCAGAAAACATGGCAAAGTCCTATTTTAGAAAAAAAAATGTGGGAATGGCTCCTTTTAAATAATTAATGTATTGAAAATAAAGATCAAAAGAAGAGAAATAAAGCTTTAGGTAAACACAGAAACAGTACCTAATTTCAAAACCACATAATAATAAGATGAACAGTAGAAATATAGGTAAGAGGTCTACATGATTTGAGAAAGCTTTAGGTGATTCTTCAGCTATTGAGTCATGAAACTACTCTTTAAATTCTACCTTTCATGAACAAAGGCCATTCTCCAACTAGTAGTTCATGGTGCATGGCTATGTGCTGTATACACTTTCAATCTTTGGATAAAGGCAATGCTAAATAACTACTTCACATGTATTAACCATTTAAGACAAACTATGTGATAATTTCTACTACATATTTCAAGTTTGAAAAATAAACCAGCCAAAGACTTTTCCCTTTGGTCTCTAACAGATCTTTATTGCCAGTTGATCCGTCCATAGTTAGGGAAGGCATCATAGAAGCCAGGGTGCACTGTAGAGGCCTGGGTGACCTCAGTAATGACTGTAACTGACCATGTGCTAGGTACACTTTTACATGACTTTGTCTTCTTTTCTTTTAAAAGATTTATTTATTTGTTATATATAAGTACACTGTAGCTGTCTTCAGACACACCAGAAAAGGGCATCAGATCTCATTACAGATGGTTTTGAGTCACCATGTGGTTGCTGGGATTTGAACTCAAGACCTCTGGAAGAGCAGTCTGTGCTCTTAGCCACTGAGCTGTCTGTCCAGCCCATCTTGTTTCTTTTAATTTATGTACATTGGCCTTTTGCCTGCATGCATGTCTGTGTGTCAGAACCCCTGGAAGTGGAGTCACAGATAGTTGTGAGCAGTCATGTAGGTGCAGGGAATTGAACCCAGGACCTCTGGAAGAGCAGTCAGTGCTCTTAACTGCTGAGCCATCTCTCCTGCTTCCTTAAGGGACTTTTTATATTTCAATTTTAACTCAAAAAGCATCTTTTTATCACTAGTGAGAATGATCTATTTCCTACTCTCAAAAGGCCAGTAGTTTGTTTTTTGGATGATTACCTTGTTCAGAATGACAATCTGAGGAGACTCCTTGATCTATTGTATTTAAAAGTTTAAACATTTTTGAAATACTGAGAACTTGTGGAACATCTCTGCGAACCATTTAATATGAAGAGAGTATTACTTTTGGAAAAAAATAATGCAGGGAAAAGGATGGTATGGTGGTTTGAATAGGAATAACCCCTCACGTGTTTGACTGCTTAGCCCATAGGGAGTGGCACTATTAGGAGGTGAGTCTTGTTGGAGGAAGTGAGCCACTGTGGGGGTGGGCTTTGAGGTCTCCTATGCTCAAGCTATGCCCTTGTGGTACTCCTTCTGTTGCCTATGGATCAAGATGTAGATCTCTCGGCTCTTCCAGTACCACATCTGCCTGCATGCTGCCATGATTCCTACCATGATAATGTAGTAAACCTCTGAACTTGTAAGCCAGCCCCAATTAAATGTTGTTCTTTATAGGAGTTGCTGTGGCCATGATGTTACTTCCAGCAATAAAACCCAAGCTAAGACTAATGGTATTTGTGATTAAGTTGGGTGCCTGACTGTAAAATGATTTGCTTTAAGTTTCATGTAGTTTAATGATTCTTCTAAAGGCACTTTCAAGCTGGCTGTAATACAGCACACTGGGAGGTAAACTCAGGAGGACTGGGAATTCAAGGGAATATATGAAATCCAATCTCAAGGCCAAAGCACCGACCAAACAATAAAGGGGGGGGGACTCCAAAGATATTAAAAAAACTCTATCAGTTAAAATAAATACTCAGCTTCCTAAGTTACTGCACATACTTATGTTCCCAGAATGTTGACAGATCATCTGACCTTTTCCACATGATATGCTTTATTGTAAATATTTTGGAACAAAAACTGATTCAGAAAAAAATACCAACAGACTTTCTTTAAATTGCCTAAAGAGATTTGCACCTTTAGTATTAAAGTCTGTATTTTATAAATGCAACCAATTCCATGAAAGGCATGGTACTGCAATATAAACAGCAAGTCAGAGGTACAACCAGGAACAGAGGCTGTGTTTCATCTTCTACCACAAATTTGTTCCAGGACCAGACTACTACTCCTATCTAAGATTTAAGATTCATAATAGGAAAAATGGTTTCTCTTTTTCAAAATAATGTAGAAATCACCTTCTAAATTCACAGAAACACCCCTTGTTGGTAAGCCATTGATTCAAATTTCATGCATCAAATCTAAATGCTATTAAAATGAAAGCAAACATGTACATACTTAATAATTCACTTACTCAACACAGAAATATAATTATTGGGAATTTTGACTTGATAATAAACCATGAAGAGTAGTTGAACAGCTTACAAAATTTCAGTTCAGTCTGGAGACAGCTTAAAGCTAGAACCCCTGCTTAGCCTACAAAGCCCTGGGCTTGATCTCCAGCTACAAATACACACATTGTAGGACATTTAATCACATTTGAACCCTAATATTGTGTTACTTACTGAAAAGCCCTATTTTTAGTTCTGGTGTGGTTCAGCCCTTAGTACACACCTTTAATTCCTCTGGCTGGAATACAGGCATGGCCTTAGCACACACCTTTAGTCACAAATAATGAAAGTTAGTTTGTAAAAGGAAGTACCCATGTTTGAAAGTAATGTCTAATTGAGTGGCAGACAAAGTTATGAATCAGAGAAAAATTTGACAGAATAGGATATGCAGAACTCTCATGAGAGAAGAAAGGGAAAACTACTTACCAGAGCAGTGCGGAGAGGAAGAAGCAGCCAGGCAGTTTTACCGGTAGAGTTTTAGAGACAGATTGAAGAAAGAACAAGCTAAACACACAGGTGAAGACAGAATGAGCTAGAAAATGAGGAGCCAGAAGATTAGAACATATTGCCAAATATGAGGCCAAGCAGAGCAATTGAGAGAGAGAGAGAGAGAGAGAGAGAGAGAGAGAGAAAAAGCCTGATTAAATCAGCTTGGAGAGGAGTTTGAGCCAGAACAGCTGAGTTGAACCAGCCATCCAGAGCTCAGAAAGAACTTGGAAGGGGTGAGCTTATTCAGCAGTTAAGTCTCAGAGGCTGAAAACATTCTAGGCCTAGATAATTGTATGGAAGCTAAACAAGACTAGGCCTTGGATAGCAGCCGGAGGCTTTAAACCTCCAAGACAACAATTACAACAGGAGAGTAAAAGTTACATTTACATACACACCACACTCTCTCAATTCAAATCACCATAAAGTCTAAATGTCCGTTCTTTTGGGAGGGGCGGGGATCAGTGTAGTTCTGGAATGTCAGAGATGACCATTTTTTATAAACACTTTTGACCAGACATTGTTTCACTTTCTAAAACACACTCAAAATCCACAGTAGATTCTTGTTCTTTAAGGGACCATTATTTCAGGGTCTGTTTTATATGTATGTGTGTGTGTGTGTGTGTGTGTGTGTGTGTGTGTGTGTATAAGCAACATTTACTTATTTATTAAATGTACATAACAAATGTTCTTTTTTATTTTTTAGTTTTTCAAGAAAGAGTTTTTCTGTGTAGCCCTGGCTGTCCTAGAACTTACTATGTAGACCAGGCTGGCCTGGACCTCAGAGATTTGCCTGCCTCTGCCCCCTGAGTGCTGGGATTAAAGGCATGTGCCCCCACCACCCAGCAAGTTTTCTGTCTTAATAGTTATACAATTAAAACTTTATTCTAGATTGTATGTGTCTTAGTCAGGGTTTCTATTCCTGCACAAATATCACGACCAAGAAGCAAGTTGGGAAGGAAAGGGTTTATTCAGCTTACACTTCCACATTGCTGTTCATCACCAAGGGAAGTCAGGACTGGAACTCAAGCAGGTCAGGAAGCAGGAGCTGATGCGGAGGCCATGGAGGGATGTTTCTTACTGGCTTGCTTCCCCTGACTTGCTCAGCCTGCTCTCTTATAGAACCCAAGACTACCAGCCCAGGGATGGCCCCACCCACAAGGGGCCCTCCCCACCTTGATCACTAATTGAGAAAATGCCCCACAGCTGGATCTCATGGAGGCATTTCCCCAACTGAAGCTCCTTTCTCTGTGATAATTCCAGCCTGTGTCAAGTGGATACACAAATCCAGCCAGTACAGTATGTCTTTGGTACTGCTAGGATCTGTGTATTATTTATGTATTGTGTATGGAGGCCAGAGGTTGAGGCACATCACTTTCTATGAGTACAGTAAAGTGAAATAATCAAAATTGATATTTGGAATATTCCAAATGGTATTCTATAGCTGCACATCATTTTGTTTCTGATATTTTAGTCTTAGCAAACAAAAAAAAACCCAATTTCAATTAAATATGCATGTTCTTTCCTTTAATGTTTCTAATAAACTAATTTTAAACAATTTTTTTTCATTTGACTTTAAAACAGGGTTTCATTCCACAGCCCTGGCTGGCTGTAAACCTGTCTTCCTTGTGCTGGGATAGTAGCTATATGCTCTACGCCTGATCTAAGGCAGGTTAATGAAACAGCAAATTTTTGGAGACAAATTATGATTTTTAAAAAACATAGCCTGTGAATTAAAATACACAGTTACATATGGCTAAAGTGTGGCTAGATTTAACTGAGATTAATCTTTGTGTATCAGTATGAAAACATATTAAGTGAACTTCAAAATATGAGTAATTGTGTAAGACTGGAAGTGTCCCAGGAAACTAAGTATTACAGGAAAGTTCTTTGTATAGATTACTTAAAATTCTAGAATAAAACTTGTATTTCTGAAATAACACTTAAAATCTGATAATGAATTCAAATGAAAAAATATACTAAAGAATTAAAATTATAACATTTACCCAGTGTACAAATCATTATTTACACAACAACAAGGCTTAACAAAAGCCCACCAGCCATCACCTAACACCAGGGGAGCCCCCTGACTGCTTACAGGCCCTCATGTCTACTTATGAGTTTCCCCAGATCTAATTCAATTATACAAGTTGTCAGCTCTGCTCTCTTCCACTGGTGTGATTCCATTCAACTACATGTCTGTGCAACCTTCGGCTTTCATTTCTGCCCAAATCCAGTTACAGTTTTAAAAAGCTCTTCAGCTGAAAAAACGATCTGAATTATTACTGTATCTTTCAGTTTCAACTAGTTCACTGTTTTCTTCATCGTCGACGACGACGTCATCGATATCGACAGGATCAAAAAGTTCAGGTGTGAAGCACACAGAGTCGTCGTCTACTTCTGTTTCAACAGCTTTACTTGTGCGGGAACACTTGGCTTCTTCAGTTCCTGGAGACAAGTCAGTATCCGGGAGTAGGTCTTTCTCGGAGCAGAACATCTGTTTGGAATGGTTCTTAGCAGGAGTAGCGTCAACCTTCACTGGTGAAATTATGACTTCTGACTGAGGGCAAGGTGCCAATGATGTGTCTGCTGTTTCATTTGAGGGCACACATTTACCTGTGAGTGGCAAAGCAGTTTGACGGAAAGTGGAAGAACCAGAGGCATGGTTCTTTGATGACTTGAGTACAGGTGTGCAATTTTCCCCTTTATTAGTGAAATACTGTCTTAGAGAATCAAAGATAGGCCAGTTGACTGGCTCTGTCTGTTTTCCAAAAGTTGGGCTTGAAGATCGGGAAATCTCATTTTTTCCTGTTTTTTTTGTCCAAACAGATTCTTTTCTTAGTCCTGGATCACCTAAGAATACAAAAAAATTAAATTGTCAACTCCATGCTGCTATGTAACAGTAACTACTATTTTAAAGTATTTATTTTATTTTATTTTGAGACAGGCTCACTATGTAGCCCTGGCCATCCTGGGACTTGCTCTGTAGACAAGGCTGGCCTCGAACTTATAGAGATCCACCTGTCCCTGCCTCCCAAGTGCTGGAATTAGAGGCATGCCCCACCATCGCCAGGCCCAAAATGTTTTTTATTAAAAATATTTTTTTGATAGCAATAGTTTAATACCTACCACCACTTTCATCTTAGAATTTAAAGGAGAGAATGGTAACCCTGAAGAGAACAGTGGATCTCCAGTATTTTCTGTCCTGAGTTATAATGCTATTTGCAAATGATCATATAAACACATGGAGACCACAATGCTGCAAAAGAAGAGGAAGGATAAGAAGGAAGGGGAAGATGAACCAGTGCAGGATGAACAGGTCCTGCCTGGGAGCCCTTCAGTGAAGAGCAATGCCTTAGCACTGAAGGGGCAAAGAGAAAAGGGAGATTAGTGACCAAGAAAACCTGCCCAAGGCTAGCCGTCTCACTTAAAAAATAAGGACAATGATATTTGTGAAACTGTGCTATTTGTCAAACTTAGAGCTGGTCAGCATGTAAGACCACAAGTGGACCCTAGGTTTCCTGACTACCACTGTTAACAGCCCTGAAGTCACTCTGACACTTACTTAAAGGCACATAGCACAGATTATTCGAATAGATATGTTAATCTACACTGATATACAAATTAAAATTATATCCAGTCACCAGAATCGGGCAGGTTTTGATTTTTTTTCTGTTACAGGTCAGATAGCAAATATTTTAGGTTTTGTGGTCCATATTATATCTGCTTCAACTACTGAAGTAGGTTATTCTGGAATTAAAATACAATTACTTAAACTTTGTTGGGTTTTTTTTTATTATGTAAAAGCAAATGAATAGTTGCATTAAACGTCAAACATAACACAAGCCAATAGGATGGGCCAGGGTTCACCAATCTCTGATATAGACCATTTCTAATATTTATAACATTTTTTCCTTTTTTTGCATCTTTTATTGGATATTTTATTTATTTACATTTCAAATGTTATCTCCTTTCCTGATTTGTACCCCACCCAGAAATACCCTATCCCATCCCCCCTCCTCCTGCTTCTATGAGGGTGTGCCCCCACCCACCCACCCACCCAATAATCCCGCCTCCTCACCCTCACATTCCCCTACACTACGAGATTGAGCCTTCACGGGACCAAGGGTCTATTCTCCCATTGATGCCCGAAAAGGTGATCCTCTGCTACATTTATGGCTGGAACCATGGGTTCCTCCATGGGTACTCCTTGGTTGGTGGTTTAGACCCTGGGAACTCTGGTTGGTTGATATTGTTGTCCTTCCTATGGGGTTGCAAACCCCTTCAGCTCCTTTAGTCCTTTCTCTAACTCTTCCATTAGGGACCCTGTAATCAGTTCAATGGTTGGCTGCAAGCATTGGCCAGTCTCTGGCAGAGCTGCTCAGAAGACAGCTGTATCAGGCTCCTGTCAGCATGCACTTCTTGGCATCTACAATAGTGTCTGAGTTTCATGACTGTATATGGGATGGATCCCCAGGTGGGGTGGTCTCTGAATGGCCTTTCCTTCAGTCTCTGCTTCACACTTTGTCTCCGTATTTGCTCCTATGAGTATTTTGCTACCCCTTCTAAGAAGGACCGAAGCACCCACACTTTGGTTTTCCTTATTCTTGAGCTTCATGTGGTCTGTGAATTGTATCTTAGGTATTCTGAGCTTCTGGGCTAATATCCACTTATCAATGAGTGCATACCATGTGTGTTCTTTTGTGATTGGGTTACCTCACTCAAGATGATATTTTCTAGGTCCATCCATTTACCTAAGAATTTCATGAATTCACTGTTTTTAATAGCCAAGTAGTATTCCATTGTGTATTATGTGCCATATTTTCTGTATCCATTCCTCTGTTGAAGGACATCTGGGTTCTTTGCAGCTTCTGGCTTTTATAAATAAGGTTGCTATGAACATAGTGGAGCATGTGTCCCTGTTATATGTTGGAGCATCTTTTGGTTATACGCCCAGGAGTGATATAGCTGGGTCCTGAAGTAATACTATGTCCAATTTTCTGAGGAACCGCCAGACTCATTTCCAGAGTGGTTGTACTAGCTTGCAATCCCAACAACAATGGAGGACTGTTCCTCTTTCTCCACATCCTTGCCAGCACCTGTTGTCACCTGAGTTCTTGATCTTAGCCATTTTAACTGGTGTGAGGTGGAATCTCAGAGTTGTTTTGATTTGCATTTCCTTGATGTTGTTCAACATTTCTTTAGGTGCTTTGCAAACATTCTCAAGTTTCCTCAGTTGAGAATTCTGTTTAGCTCTGTACTCCATTTTTTAATAGGGTCATTTGATTGTCTGAAGTCTAATTTCTTGAGTTCTTTGTATATACTGGATATTAGCCCTCTATCGGATGTCGGATTAGTAAAGATCTTTTCCCAATCTATTAGTTGCCGTTTTGTCCTATTGACAGTGTCCTTTGCCTTACAGAAGCAATTTTATGAGTTCCCATTTGTCAATTCTTGATCTTAGAGCATAAGCTATTGGTACTCTGTTCAGGAACTTTTCCCCTTTGCCCATGTATTCGAAGTTCTTCCTCACTTTCTCTTATATTAGTTTCAGTGTGTATGGTTTTATGTGGAGGTCCTTGATCCACTTGGACTTGAGCTTTATACAAAGAGATAAGAATGGATCAATTTGCATTCTTCTACATGCTAACCGCCAGTTGAACCAGCACCATTTGTTGAAAATGCTATCTTTTTTCACTGGATGGTTTTAGCTCCTTTGGCAAAGATCAAGTGATCATAGGTGTATGGGTTCATTTCTAGGTCTTCAATTCTATTCCATTGATCTACTTACCTGTCACTGTACCAATATCATGCAGTTTTTATCACGATTGCTCTGTAGAACAGCTTGAGGTCAGGGATCATGATTCCGCCAGAAGTTCTTTTATTGTTGAGAATAGTTTTCCTATCCTGTTGGGTGAAACTCTCGCAGCTACATCTTACCCATCTGCTGTCCAGGTTCCAAAAGCGAGTAACTCTCTCCTGCTTCCTCTCGCCAACCCGGAAGTCCTGCCCACTCACCTAGTGATTGGCTCCTTTATTCATTAGAGGATTGGTTCACAAGCCACCTGAGTATATGACTCATTCCTCATTCCAGACAGCCTTTCCTGGGAGAGCAAGCAGCACCAAGCCATCCATAACACTATCCTGGGTTGTTATTCCAGATGAATTTGCAAATTTTTTTTTTTTTTTTTTTTTTTTTGGTTTTTCGAGACAGGGTTTCTCTGTATAGCTCTGGCTGTCCTGGAACTCACTTTGTAGACCAGGCTGGCCTCGAACTCAGAAATCCGCCTGCCTCTGCCTCCCAAGTGCTGGGATTAAAGGCATGCGCCACCACCGCCTGGCTGAATTTGCAAATTGATCTAACTCTATGAAGAATTGTGTTAGAATTTTGATGGGGATTGCAATGAATCTGTAGATTGCTTTTGGCAAGATGGTCATTTTTACTATATTAATCCTGCCAATCCATGAGCATGGGAGGTCTTTCCATTTATGAGATCTTCTTTGATTTCTTTCTTCAGAAACTTGAAGTTTTTGTCATACAGATCTTACACTTGCTTAGAGTCACACCAAGGTATTTTAAATTATTTGTGACTAGGGAGTTGTTTCCCTAATTTCTTTCTCAGCCTGTTTATCCTTTGAGTAGAGGAAGGCCACTGATTTGTTTAATTTTATATCCGCCACTTTGCTGAAGTTATTTATCAGCAGTAGTTCTCTGGTGGAATTTTTGGGGGTCCTTAAGTATACTATCATATCATCTGTAAATAGTGATATTTTGACTTCTTCCTTTCCAATTTGTATCCCCTTTGCCCTCCTTTTGTTGTCTAATTGCACTGGCTAGGACTTGAGTACTATACTGAATAGGTAGGGAGAGAGTGGGCAACCTTGTCTAGTCCCTGGTTTTAGTGGGATTGCTTCAAGTTTCTCTCCATCTAGTTTGATGTTGGCTACTGGTTTTCTGTATATTGCTTTTACTATGTTTAGGTATGGGCCTTGAATTCCTGATCTTTCCAAGACTTTAAACATGAAGCGGTGCTGAATTTTGTCAAATGCTTTCTCAGCATCTAATGAGATGATCTTGTGGGTTTTTTTCCCTTTGAGTTTGTTTATATAGTGGATTACGTTGATGGATTTCTGTATATTGAACCATCCTTGCATTCCTGGGATAAAGCCTACTTGATCATGATGGATGATTGTTGTGTGGTTTAGGTATAAGTGTAATTGGGGCTTTATAGAGCGAATTGGGTAGTGCTCCTTCTGTTTCTATTTTGTGGGATAGTTTGAAGAGAATTAGTATTAGGTCTTTGAAGGTCTGATAGAATTCTGCACTAAAACCATCTGGCCCTGGGCTTTCTTTTGGTTGGGAGACTTTTAAGAAATAGATTGCTGCTATTTCTTTAGGGGTTATGGGACTATTTAGATTGTTTATCTGATCCTGATTTAACTTTGGTACCTGGTATCTGTCTAGAAAACTGTCCATTTCATACAGATTTTCCAGTTTTGTTGAGTATAGGCTTTTGTAGTAGGATCTGATGATTTTTGGAATTTCCTCGGTTTCTGTTGTTATGTCTCCCTTTTCAGTTGATTTTATTAATTTGGATACTATCTCTGTGCTCCCTGGTTAGTCTGGCTAAGGGTTTATCTATCTTGTTGATTTTTCAAAGAACCAGCTCCTGGTTTTATTGATTCTTTGTATTGTTCTTTTTGTTTCTACTTGGTTGATTTTAGCCCTGAGTTTGATTATTTCCTGCTGTCTACTTCTCTTGGGTATATTTGCTTCTTGTTGTTCTAGAGCTTTCAGCTGTGCTGTTAAGCTGCTAGTATATGCTCTCTCCAGTTTCTTTTTGTAGGCACTTAGAGCTATGAGTTTTCCTCTTAGCACTGCTTTCATTGTGTCCCATAAGTTTTGGTATGATGTGCCTTCATTTTCATTAAATTCTAAAAAGTCTTTAATTTTTTTCTATTTCTTCCTTGATCAAGTTATCACTGAGTAGAGTATTGTTCAGTTTCCATCTGTATGTGGGCTTTCCATTGTTTTTATTGTTATTGAAGACCAGCATTTGGTCATGGTGATCTGATACAATGCATGGGATTATTTCAATCTTCTTGTATCTGTTGAGGCCTGTTTTGTGACCAATTATATAATCAATTTTGGAGAAGGTACAATGAGGTGCTGAAAAGAAGGTATATTCTTTTGTTTTAGGATGAAAAGTTCTATAGATATCTGTTAAATCCATTTGGTTCATAACTTCTGTTAGTTTCACTGTGTCTCTGTTTAGTTTCTGTTTCCACGATCTGTCCATTGCTGAGAGTAGGGTGTTGAAGTCTCCCACTATTTTTGTGTGAGGTGCAATGTGTGCTTTGAGCTTTAGTAAAGTTTCTTTTATGAATGTGGGTGTCCTTGTATTTGGAGCATAAATGTTCAGAATTGAGAGTTCATCTTGGTAGATTTTTCCTTTAATAAGTATGAAGTGTTCTTCCTTATCTTTTTTGATAACTTTTGGTTGAAAGTTAATTTTATTCGATATCAGAATGGCTACTCCAGCTTGTTTCTTATGACCATTTTCTTGGAAAATTGTTTTCCAGCCTTTTACGCTGAGGTAGTGTCTGTCTTTGTCACTGAGGTGCGTTTACTGAGGCTTGTATGTAGCAAAATGCTATGTTCTGTTTACGTATCCACGCTGTTAGTCTATGTCTTTTTATTGGGGAATTGAGTCCATTGATGTTAAGAGATATTAAGGAAAAGTAATTGTTGCTTCCTGTTATTTTTGTTATTAGACGTGGAATTATGTTTATGTGACTATCTTCTTTTGGGTTTGTTGGAAGATTACTTTCTTGCTTTTTTCTAGGGTGTAGTTGTGTTGTTGGAGTTTTCCATCTATTATACTTTGTAGGGCTGGATTTGTGGAAAGATACTGTGTAAATTTGTTTTTGTCATGGAATACCTTGGTTTCTCCATCTATGTTAATTGAGAGTTTTGCTGGGTATTGTAGCCTGGGCTGGCATTTGTGTTCTCTTAACATTTTTTTTATCATTTAGAAAGAAATGACTCACATCTCAGGTTCAGATATGGGGCAATTATAAATGAGACCTTTCAGTTATGAAGGCTTGCTGCAGCTAAAGCAGGCTGACCTTAAATTCTTTTTCTTTTTAAAATTGAACACTTTTGTATTACTCTTACTTCTATCTAAAGTTTTACATTTATTTTTTGTGTATATGGTGTTGGGGGCATACATGTGGAGCTCATAGGACAGCTTACAAGAGTAGATTCCTTCTTTCTGGATTTTAGGGATTATACACAAGCATATCTGCTAAGTCATCTCTCCAGTCCTGGCCTAGAATTCCTGGTTCTCTTACCTCAGGCTCCAACATGTTGAGATTATCGGGATAACAGGTATGTGCCATGATACCAGTTTAGCTCAATTTTTAGAAAGCCTTTTATAATGCCTACCATTTGTAGAGTATTTTACAATGCTATGATTTTTATTAATTATTTGAGTTTTACAATCCAGCTCAGAGGGTCAAGTAGGTGGGTTATTCACTTTTCTATTATAACTTAAAGGGTTAAGTGGCGTTCACAATCTTGCTGGATAAGTGGCAAAGCCAATGGGAACCACAAAATACACTTTGGTATCCTAACAAAGGTCTGTTTTCATGCAAGCATACCTAGTATTACTCTATGAACACTTCATGTCATAAATCAATATATTTTAGGAAAGTAACTTGCACCTAAATAATTATCATTTTTCTGTTACATAATGAAAGATTTTTGTGTCTACTGTAAATGAGCAGAATTCAACGTACTTTTCTTCCTTCTGGAAACATCATGACTTGGTACTGAGGGATTTTTAGCAGCCATCTGGGGATACTGCAGCTCCTGGACACACACTTTTGCTTCTTCTTCTATAGAGTTTTCTGGAAATTGATGACTTGCTTCTGACACACTTGTAATAGTGCTATCCTCCAAACAGGCCACTTCCAGAGTAGGCTCATTGTCTTTTGTACATGTTTCGTCTTTTTTGGATCTATTAGTAACTTTCTGGTGTCTTCTGGAGAACTTAGTCAGGGACTCCAGGGCACTTGCAAAGCTTGAGTGGTGCTGAATCTGCTGCCTCACCCATTTAGGAAGTCCTGAAACAGCAGGTCCAAGGGGGAAACTCGTTACTCAGTTACCAAAATATTCATGTAGTAAAGATTAACTTTACCTTTTCTAGTGAAACAAACTAATTTGCATTTCAACATATGGAATAGTTTCCAATCTTTTAATATGATATTTTTCATGCACAAGAGTTATGAAGGGATTATGGCCTGAAAAATAAATCATCGGTTTCAAAATACTGAAAGTTGAAAATGCAGACAGTGTTCATAAGCCACACAGTCAGAGCTTAACCACACAGTGCACTGCAGAGTACCAGCTATTTGCTGCTGTGATCAAGGGATGAATGGGGACCTGCAACTCACTGCTGGTGCTGGCATCTCGAGGCACACTGATCACCAGCCAGGAAAAGGGCAAATGGCTGTGAAGTGCACTTTCTTCTGAATGTGTGTTGCTTTCACAGTGCTGCAAAGATGAATCACTGTAGGTTGGGAATCTCTGCATTTCTCAATGAGAATAGCAAGGGAACATGACACATTTAGTTTTTTCAGAACTGGGCCAGCAATATGACTCCAGGGTATAAGTTGTGCAAACCTGGTGACCTGAGTTCAACCCCTGGAACCCATGTAAAGGTGGAAGAGAACAGACTCTATCAAGTTGTGCCCTGGCATCTACACATGTAGCATGGTGCTCTCACTAACACTACACCATACATGCTCCAATACAGTAATAATGAGTAGAAGAAAAACTTGAACCCCTCAAAATCTGCCCATCAATACCGGGCAGGGTAAGGAGTTGTAAATAACACAACTTTCCATGTCATCTATCAAAATTTGGTTCCTTTTCCAGAAATGAATTCCAGATGCCAGTCTCAAGGTTTTTTTTTTTTTTTTTTTGTCTTTTCTTCTACTCACTTCTTAAACAACTGTGGAAGTAATAAACAACACTGTCCAGGGAAAATAATGTCTATGAACATATTTATTTATACAATAGTGAATGAAAGAGATATGACTTGATCAGGGACATGTTATAATGGTATATGAAACTGTATAAAGTAAACCATATTAAGAGCTTAAGGTGTTCTGTAGTATGGTTAGTTTTACATCAAAATAAAAAATATTTGGATTTAAAAAATGCCTGGATTATCATAAATTAAATGTTTCTTAGATAATGTTGCAAAAATGGCACTGTCTTTTATAACAACGAAGCTTCTAAAATCTGTCTGTCCATTCACATATGATATACACATGTGAATGTGGCTAGTGTGCTCATGAAGGTCTGAGGCCCATGTTGGGTGTCTTCCTGTATTACTATCTGCCTTATTTTTTGAGACAAGGTCTCCTCACTGAACTTATAGATCACAGTTTTGGCTACATTGGTTGGCCGAGCAAGTCCCCAAGATCTGCTTGTTCCCTTCCCTGTATTGTATCACAAATGCATGCAGCTGAAGCTGGCTTTTACATGTGTGCTGAGAATCTGTACTCAGGTCCGCAGGCTTGAACAGTAAGCATTTTACCCACTGAACCATCTCCCTGGCCCTGCAACAAATTGCTTAAAAAGTCACCATGGCATCATAAACTTCAGGAAGATAAAACAAGGTTCCATGTAACCTGAATTACTATATTGTAATCTCAAGTATATGTCTTTTTTAAAAAAGATTTATTTATTTATGTATATGAGTGCTCTGTCTTCTTGTATGTCTGAATGACAAAACAGGGCATCAGATCCCATTCTCAATGGTTCTGAGCCACTATGTGGTTGCTGGGAATTGAACTTAGGATCTCTGAAAGAGCAAACAGTGCTCTTAACCACCAAGCTATCTCTCTAGTCCTCATGTATATTTCTTCTGTGTTCTTAAAACAGAAGTTTTCTGAGTTAATTTATGAAAACTGAATTTAAACAAAAATTGCCATTAAATTTATTCTCCATGTTAATATTACCAAAGTATGAAAACACTTTATAATTTATGAATGTCTAAAAAAGAAATTAAAATAATGTAGAAATTGGGAAAGATTTGATTCTAAAACATGAACAAATCTGAGCTATGAAATAAAAATGCAAGTATTTTTTAAAAATCACTCACAATAACTTTATTTTGAAAAAATGATATGAACATGTGAAAGTCTCTGAAACTGGAAAATTTTAGTACTATAGATTCTTCATTTTGACCTTTTTATAATCAAAGAAAGTCTTTTCAGCACAAGATGCCTTTGCCAGTCTCTGAACACTTGCAGGGTCTGAGCTCCACCTACTGACTAAACACTAGTACTTTGTGTTTCTGTTCTTATGCTTAGTCTGAGGTGCTGCTTTGTTTAAGACACAAAACAGTAGGGAAAAACCCTAAAAACAGCACAGCTCCTTGACAATAAGCATGTTTCTGGTACTGACTGAATGGACTGTCACTGTTGGATGAAAACCATGGGCATGTAATATCAGTTAAGTAACCACACACTTATCTGCCCATATGTACTGTATCTCCTTTTAGGAAATACTTGCTCTGATTAACATGAGCTTCATCTTCTGTAAATGGTATATACGTGCACACAACTGCATGTATGCCTATATGTGTGGACACTGGAGATTGTTCTCCATTTTATTTTTAGAGGCAGGGTATCTCCCTGAATCAGACGCTTGCCAGTTTGGTTATATCGCCTGGCCAGCAATCTGCCTACATACAGCGCTAGTAGGCTATAGCAATCTGCCTACATACATCGCTAGTAGGCTATAGCAATCTGCCTACATACAGCGCTAGTAGGCTATAGCAATCTGCCTATATACAGTGCTAGTAGGCTACAGCAATTTGCCTATATACAGCGCTAGTAGGCTATAGCAATCTGCCTACCATACAGCGCTAGTAGGCTATAGCAATCTGCCTGCCTCCTTCCCTGCAGCACGGGAGTTACAGAAGTGTTCCCCTGCGTCAGGCTTGTATGTGGGTGCTAGAGACTTAAACTCTGGTGCTAAAGTATGCATTATAAGCACTTACCAACTGAGCCATCTCACTAGACCTTTAAGTAAATTTCAGAAGAATGGAAACATATTTAAAGAAATAAGCAAATAAATAGAAAAGTTGGAAATAAATCAATCAAGAAGCCAAAAGAGAAGTACTTACATAAGTGAAAAAAATTTAGTAGTTTTTGAACAATTCATTTTTGAGGAAGAATCTTTTCTTTGACAATGGTAAACAAAATATTTCTACATTAAATTACACACCACATTCTATAAAACTGAAAAATGGTAATTGGTTTAATAGCTGATGACTATAAGAATTCAAAGATTAGTTTCCCAGTTAGTGGGAAATATTCATGTTTGATCTCATGATTCAAATGCTCATTCCAACTATTAATCTTTAAAAAATGAGGCTACAGAGGTCTGGAGAGATGGCACAGTCAGTACAGTGCTTCTTGACAAATGTAGAGACCTGAATGTGGTTCTCAGAACTCATCTAACAGACCTGGAGCGATGGCACACACTTGTAATCCCAGGGCTGAGGAAGTGGAAACAGGCAGATCCCGGGACTCCTGGCTGGAGTCTAGCCTAAGGAGCAAGCCCCGGGCCAGTGAAATCCTATTTCAAAGTCAAGCTGATGGCTTCTGAATAACCACAGCTGAGGCTGACATCCATGCATATGCACACACATGCATTTGTATCCCCATGTATACGCACGCAAAGTAATAAAAATAGAAGCCATAAAATACAAAAGATTTATGACAGCAGAACAGGAAACCCCAGATCCCACGTTCCTCCTATAGAAACATGGATTCAATGATTCATGGACTAAATCCCTTTATGAGAAATCCAGAAACAAGTTAAAAAGTTCTGGAACCCAGGCTAGTGCAAAACCAGCTGCATCAACACAAGCAGGAAAATGTGTGGAACCTTCTCACCATAGTCCCTATCCTGGAACAGAGCCATGAGGCTAGGAGTGACGTCCCTGAGAAGAAGACTGGACTAGCTCCAAAGTTCTGAAGCATTTGCTTCTGTCCTGTCTGTGTAGAAATGCTGACATGAATAGGCAGACTCATGCCTGGAGACAACTAAGAACAAAAGAGTTGACAGCACACAGTTGCTCCAGAACGTCAGTACGAGACAGGCTGCTACAGCCCAGCAGTATCTCAGGGATGTTGGCTTTTCAAAGAACTGCCTAGGAACAGATTGTCTTAGTCATTAGGGTGCACAGACATTAGATAACACAGAGGCCACTGAGAACAAAGGAGTTGGCTGGGGAGCATGCCGCTGCTTAAGAGGCCTCACAAGAGGCAGACAAGCATGTACAAGAGGTTGTGATGTCCAGGGAGATGAAAAGGACAAAGAAAGAAACTAGTCTTCCGATCAGGTATCCACACAGGCAAGTCCAGAGAAAGATCCAAGGGCCACCAGATGCCTAGCAGGGCTGATGAGTGAAGATCTTTCTGTGTGGAGCTGGTGTAAGAACTGAGAGGTGACTGACTGTTTTATCAAATGTGTAGAGACTAATACGACATTACAAGGACACAAGAGACACATAGCTCCATCACAGGAACAAGCTAACTGAAAAGGATGTGATCAGGAGAGAGGGGAGAGGGAGTAAGAGAAAGAGTATACAAGAATTAATCATCACAGAGACAAAGAATAAAAAAAAACAGAACAAAAAAAGAACCAAATTCTGGAGCAGAAATGTTCACTTACTAGAGGGCTCACCCTCGGATTTGATCAGGCAGAGGATAAACCTTAGCAAACTCTTAAGATCATCTGAAATTACATAGTGAGAGGAGCAAACATGAAAGAAAGAAAAAGTGAAGCAAGCTTAAGGGAGTTAGGGGACAACCGCTAAGCAGAACAGAGTAGGGTACGTATTTTGGGACGCCTGGAAAAGGTGCAACAGATAGAAGTGCATTTATAGAAAGGTGAAAGGATCAGGAATTTGAGTCTAACTTTGACTACAAGTTTAAAGTCACTCAAAACAAAACAAAACAAAACAAAACACATATACATGCCTTTAATGAGAGCATTCTGGATGTAGAGGTAAATAGATCTCTGAGTTTGAGGCCAGCCTGGTCTACATAGTAAGTTCTAGGCCAGCTAGGGCTGTAGAGTAAGAGGCTGTCTCAAAACAACAAAAACAAAACAAAAATGGCTTTGTGCTTGTAATGCCAGTACTTGGAAAGCCACGGTAGACAAACTGTCACAAGTCCAGGGCCACATGGAGCACACACCAAGTTCTATGCCAGCCTGGTACACAGAGTAAGGCTCTCTCTTAAAAGGAGCAATAAAATAAAATAAAATAAAATAAAATGAAATAGAGATTATAATCAAATTGTGAAAGGACAAAGCAACAACAACAAAAAAATTAAAAGCATCATGAGAAAAGCAAATAAATTTCCAAAGACTGTCTGGATTTCCCAGGAGAAAGCTCATGGGCTACAAGGGAAGGAGATGATACATTCAAAGTGCTGGAAAGAAAAGCCCTAACCACTGACTAGGAATGCTGCATCTGATAAAACTGTCCATCAAACTGCAGGTGAGATAAAGACTTTCTAAGATTAACAAAGACTGAGGGAATTCATGACTAAATCTTCTTAACTGGTAAAGGGAACACAGTGGTGCATGAAAGTGCAGCTAACCAATGAAGGTAAATGTAGAGATGGTTAGCAAATACCTAAGTATAGTAATGACACCTCCTCTCCCTTTTCCAGTACTGAGGATTGAACCCAGGACCCATTTATGCTAGACACGTAGTTGACTACTGAGCTACATCCAAGCATCACAAATCACTTAATTTTCGCACAGAACCTAAAAGATAAAAGTATAAAAAATAATCAGTATAAAATATGTAGATAGATACACACATACATAATTTTAAAAGGGAAATTTGTTTGTTTTTTGTTTGTTTCTTTTCCCTTTCTTGAGACAGGATTTCTCTATGTAGCCCTGACTGTCCTGGATCTCACTCAGTAAAGTAAGCTAGCCTCAAACTCAGAGATCCTCCTGCCTCTGTTTCCTGAATGCTGAGATTAAAGGCATGCCTCACCACTGCCCAGCTAAAAGGGGAAATTTTCAACTTTAAAATACACATTGGTGAAAGGAAAGTAAATTTTTGGGCTGGGGAGATGGCTCAGTGGGTAAACACACTTTCTATACAACAGTGAGGACCTGAGTTTTAATTCTCAGAGCCCAAGTGAAAGCTAGAGGAGCAATTCCAGTACTTCTACAGGGATAATGGGAGGCAGAGATAGGAGAGTCCCCTGGAGCCCTTGCTTCAAACAAGGTGGAGATGAGGGCAGATATCCTAGGGTATGCTCCAACCTCTACACATGCATGCCATATGACTGCCCACATCCACACAGGAGCACATCACCACCTCGCATACGTACTGTACACACATACACACATGCAAATGTTTAGTAGAGTGCCAAGTATTGTGTAGCATTTTCCTCAGAGATAAAACCTTCCATCTTAGAGAGAAACTCATTAACATACAGAATGTTCTAAGGCAATGGTTCTCAACTTTCCAAATGCTATGGACCTTTAATATAGTTCCTCATGTTGTGGTGACCCCCAACCATAAAAGTATTCTCATTGCTATTGTTATAAGTTGTAAATATCTGATGTGCAGGGTTATCTGACCCCTGTAAAAGGGTCTTTGGACTCCAAAGTGCCCCACAGGTTGAGAACCACTGTTTTAAAGGGAAGTGAAACACTTCTATCCACTCTAGAAGCAAACAGCTCAAAGGCTTCTGGAAGTTCCTGAAACTGACTTGACATACAGCTTCCTCCTCCTCCAAGTGTATATAAGTAGTAAGAACTATTGAAAAATACTCTCAGACCAACCAAGCTACCTGGAAGGGGCAGAGACCGGCTGAACTGCCCAAAGAGGCAGATAGTAGCCAATCAGCTTGGAAGAGGTTCAGACCAACTGAGCCACCTGGAAAAGGCATTTCTGCAGTCTGTTGAGCTGCCTGCAGACTGAGCAGTGAGTTCCTGGTTTCCAACCTTTGTTAACTATCACCCATGCAGGGGTGGGCTTTTGGTGAGGCAGCTGTCTTTGGGTCATTCCCATTCCTGTAAATAACCTAAGTAAACCCAGTGGCTCACTAAGTTGTGCTTTGGTCCTTACTTTCATCTATTGTTGGTTCCCTATTTGGAGTGAGTAGATTTTTGTTCATGCCTTCCTAGGAATAGTGTCACACAACAACAGGATACATAATTAACATACAAAAAACTGTAGGGCTGGAGAGATGGTTCAGCGATTAAGAGCACTGACTGCTCTTCCAAAGGTCAAGAGTTCAAATCCCAGCAACCACATGGTGGCTCACAACCATCTGTAATGAGATCTGATGCCCTCTTCTGGTGTGTCTGAAAACAGCTACAGTGTACTTATGATAATAAATAAATCTTTAAAAAAAAATGGGGCTGGAGAGATGGCTCAGCGGTTAAGAGCACTGACTGTTCTTCCTGAGGTCCTGAGTTCAAATCCCAGCAACCACATGGTGGCTCACAACCATCGTAATAGGATCCGATGCCCTCTTCTGTTGTGTCTGAAGACAGCTACAGTGTACTCATATATAAAATAAATAAAATCTTAAAAAAAAGAAAAAAAAACTGTAGCTTTTCCTTATGCCAGGAACAAACATGCTTATAAGCCCTGTACACCAAGGACAGAGGTAGAAAGACAAGAATTTCAGGACAGCTTATATTATATATAGTAAATTCTAGGCTAGCCTGAATTACATAGTAAGATCCTATCACAAACAAACAAACAAACAAGCAAGCAAACAAACAAAAAACCCATAATAAAATAAAGATTTCCAGGACAGGTTCAATGGTACACCTCACCTATAATCACAGCACTGAGGAGGTTCAAGCAAGAGAAACTCAAGTTTAGGTCAGGCTGGGCTATATCCAAAGGACAGCTTTGGCTCCCTAACAAGGCACTGACTCAAAAAACTGTTGGGGTTTAGGTGTCATCCCACAAACCAGACGAACAGTGGTCTCAGTCAGACAGGGATGGTTTATTGATCACCTGCCTAAAGACTGATCCACCAGGGCAACAGCTCGGGCTCAAGAGCTCAAAGCCTGCGCTGGACATTTCTCAGGGCTTATAAAGCTAAACTGCAAAAATCACAATGAGCACATATACAGGTACCTGGTGGTCGGCCCTGATTCAAGCTATTTTCAACATAAGAGTTCATACTGACCTTTAATTTGATGGGTCCTATGTGAAGCTTATAGTTGCAGAGTTTAAGATTAACAAACCTCATAACATAGAACATAACAGGTTATGTGGTCAGCATGACCCTCCTCTGAATCAAGTTATTTTTCTGCATCAATACTGGTAGGCACATTACAAAAACAATATGAAATAGCTGGTGGGCATGGAACAAAATGGCGTCAGCTATGTTGGGGGTTGGAGGAGGGGGTGCGGCTCAACACAAACCAAAAAGAAAGAGGGGAAAATATACTAGGAAAGCAGGACATGCATATGCAAACAAATGAAATAGGATCTTTATGCTTTTCTTTTCTTTTTCTTTTTCGGTTTTTCAAGACAGGGTTTCTGTGTAGCCCTGGCTGTTCTGGAACTACCCTTGTAGATCAGGCTGTTCTTGAACTCACAGAGATCCACCTGCCTCTGCCTCTCTAGTGCTGGGATTAAAGGCGTGCGCCACCACTAGATCTTTATTCTTAACAACTCACATAAATTTACTTAAAATGTATTCTGAATTAAGCCTAAGCCTAACACTGTAAAAAATCATAGGAGAAAAAGAGGAACTCTTCAAAATATTGCTCTTCATAGATATCTGTTGATCTAGAGCTTACACAGGACCTAGTGACCTCATTTGTAAATACGATAAAGTATCCACTTGCCCATGTTTGCTATAGTCCCAGTATGTTGGAGGTAGAAGCAACCTACATGCCCACTTAGAGATAGACAGAGAATACACCCTGCACACAATGTACTATGTAGCCAGAGATAATGAAGAAGTCCTGTTGGATACTTCAAGATGGAGGAATCTTGGGGCCGGAGAGATGGCTCAGCGGTTAAGAGCACTGACTGCTCTTCCGAAGGTCCTGAGTTCAAATCCCAGCAACCACATGGTGGCTCACAACCATCCTTAATGAGATCTGATGTCCTCTTCTGGGTGTGTCTGAAGAGAGCTACAGTGTACTTACATAAAATAAATCTTTAAAAAAAAAAAAGATGGAGGAACCTTGAGGAAGGTATACTAAGTGAGCCATGAGAGTCACAGAAGCACAAATACTGCAGGACTCAACTTTACATGAGCCATTGAAGTTGCTGAACTCAAAGGAGAAATGGCAGTTGCTACTGTATGGGGGAGGACGAAATGGTCAATCAGTATAACACAAACCAAAAAGAAAGAGGGGAAAATATACTAGGAAAGCAGGACATGCATATGCAAACAAATGAAATAGGATCTTTATGCTTTTCTTTTCTTTTTCTTTTTCGGTTTTTCAAGACAGGGTTTCTGTGTAGGCTTCTGTGTTTTAGGTTCTACAGATTTAATGTACAATATAATTTCAGTTAGTATTATATTATAAAAATATGTATTACACAAATAAGCAGATCTCATGTAGCTTTTTCTTTTTAAACCACTAAGGAAAAACAAAGTCTATTAGTCATTTTTACTTTAAACTGAAATTCTTACCCGAAATATAGCGGTTTGGGTTGATATTGAAGCGATCATCCACTAGAATAAGAGCTCCCCAATCATTTTTGTGCCGAATACATCTACAAAAAAGGGGAAAATAAAATGTGTATAAAATACTGAAAATAAAGCCAGATTTCCGGAGGGAAAGTTAAGACTATTAATTAATTAAGAAAATGGTGTATCAGCTATGTGTCACTAATCAGTTCTGTCTGTTAAGTCATCAAGTCACTCAACTGATTTTTAGTATTAAGAGTGTAATGACATTTCTGACTGCTGTTCTCTTCTCACTCTTTGTCATTTGACGTTTTTACTCCTTCACTGAGATGAGATTTTTGAGAGAATGAAGATAATGTTTAACTTTTACAGTTAGAAAATGTTAATTTCATATGACATTATTTCATTTTACATTATTTTAAAGTAAGCTACAGGTTCCAGGACAACAGATCATCATATTACATTAGGCTGGGCAGGAAGAAGTTCTATACTGTCACCACTACAGAAGGGTGGTGAAAATCCAACAGGAAGCCAGGGAAATCTATTTTGGGTTCACGTTAGGTCTAAAGTGGCTTTTGGTAGAGGTATTTAAGTTAACAAAACATTTAAAAGAAAGAAGATTTCACTTTTTCCATTGTTTTCATTCTGCCTTGCTCAAATGAATCATGACCATTTGAGAAATGATATTATACTTTAAGTAAGGCAGACTAGTGAGAAAACGCTTACTTGTGACTTGGTTGTTAAAACATCTGGTATATTTCAGAAGGTTATTATTATATTTTTGCAGACTTTATTACTCCAGATAATTATAATGTCCATCGTAGTCTTTAAAAAAGATAACAAGAAGGGGTTGGGGAGATAACTCTGTGGGTAAATGGTTATGGGGCAAGCATGAGAACCTAAGCTGAGATTCCCCAGGACCTACATAAAAGCCAGGACGGTAGCACACTCCTGTAACCTACGGCTGGGGTGGGCAGAGCCAAGAATATCCTGGAGTTCTCTGGCTAGTAGTTCTAAATAACTCTAAGTTATGCTCCAAATTCAGTGAGAGACCCCCATGCAAAAGATACAGTGGAGACTGACAGAGGAAGACACCCAGTGTCAACCTTTGCGTCCACATGGGCACACACCCCACACTCTTCCCCCATGCGCACACTCGGCATTAACACAATTGTTTCCTGTTTACTTCAGTTTTTCTATCTTTTTTTGGGGGGGGTTTCGTCCTTTCTTTCTTTCTTTCTTTCTTTCTTTCTGATTATGTATACAGCATTCTGCCTGCATGTATGCCTGCAGGCCAGAAGAGAGAGCCAGATGTCATCAATGTGGTTGCTGGGAATTGAACTCAGGATCTCTGGAAGAGCAGCCAGCATTCTTAACCTCTGAGCCATCTCCCCAGCTACTTCAGTTTTTCTATATGTGTCTCATAAGAGTGTACTGTTATATCAATTAGCACACATTCATTTGATTATTATTTTTTCATTAAAAAGCTTTTAGTATTAAAATTATATGCTCTTTGTGAAAAATTGCCATCTGCTGATAGTGTCCCTGAAAAATCAATAAAATGACAATACAACTAATAAGATACCAAAGGCACAGTACTGTAGGTTGTTATTTCAAATGCATGCCTTTTGTGGTACTTTGCAGAACAGAGGTAAAGCAGCAAACCTCACACTCCCATCATTTGCAAAGCAAATCTGAAGCATCCATTCCAAATTGAGACACAGGAGGTTGCTGAGAGTGCAAGTGTGAACACATGTTGGAAAGGGACACAAATACATAAATAGGCTATTACCTGATGATGAGATAGACGCTACAATAGGAAAACATACACAATCGCATGTGCTTGCTAAGGTATAGATAGCTCCAGGGGAAGAAACAGAAGGCACCCACACAGCACATGACTTCAACTGTTATTTTGCCACATGAACAGTGTGGAAGTTTATCTGTCAAGGTAGAAAGTCATGCCAGAATAAGATAGGCTTAATAGTAATATATTTATATGTAATGTGACAATCTTAGAGGACAGAGGTAGGGGATATGGATGAAAAAGCAAGTCTGTAGGTTCAAACGTGCAGATGGGGCTACTATGTGAAGGACCACTTAATAACTATGTGAGCTAAGCAACATAACTTACTTTCAGATTAAAGTTTGAAAATAAACCAAGGAAATTAAATTATAAAGTTCCAACTTGCATTGTTATTAGTGTTATCAACTGAAGAACCAAATGTGATAATATGTACAAAGAGTTTATAAATTATAAAGAATGAAGATCAAATGGAACTTGGACTTCACAGGTTTTCTTGAAGCTCAGGTGTTATTTATATTAAAGTAAAAGAAAAATCAATGGAGGTAAGAACACCTATTTTTATAAAAATAAGTAACAAGTGAAAGTCAAGAATTTAAAAATATATATTCAAGCTTTCCTAAAAACTATTAGCTGAATACTGTAATTTCAAATAAAAACAGGCAGTCATCAGGAAGAGAAAATGAGATCCTTCAAGACAAATGTGCAGTGTGACTGGATGCCACAGAAATGGAGCGTCCAGCTAGGACAGGCAGTCGTGCAGCAGCTTCACAATGTAATTGATTTGAAGAGAGCACACGAAGTCCTGGCATTGTGATCAGCGTGAGATGTGTTGCAGGAATTAACCTACCCAATGTCCGGTGTCATTGACTTCATGTAAATGAATGCAAACAGATTTTTATTTTTGTGCAATGTGAGTGCACACAACACCTGAGGAAAATCTTTTCCGGATCTGTTTGGTTCAAATAAGGGTTAGTTACAGATCTCCTGCTGAACTCTAAATATGTCCTCCTGTCAGGACTCTGCCTCTTTTATTTGAATTACCTGAACATCTTATAGCTTCACTGGAAAACAAAAGTTTGCATGGATAATTATAATGCCATATACAGTGAGTACTAATCTTTAAACTGGTTTGCACAAATCTACTTTGTGTTTATAAACTGAAAGTTTATGTCCTACAATAAAACTTATTTTTGAGACGATAATTTAAAAAGTTATTCCACAGGCTGGGAGTAATATAACGATGTCTCAGTTGGCAAAGTGCTTGCCACAGTTCTCAATTCCCACTTCTGACATATAAATAAAATTTTACCACATTGATTTTTAAAAGTAGCAAATGTTACTTCCTCTTCTTGGGCATAGACAAAAATCACAGACAGTACGACTGTAATTCACTTTAATTTACTCACCTGCCTAGAGCCTGATTCAGGGCTCTGTATGCTTGAATTTCATACCACTGACGGCCAGGCAGAAGACCTCTAGATTTTGAGTGGTGGTCATTGTATTGTCGTTTTAGTTCAACCTAATAATTTAAACATTAAAAAGTGTAGTGAATGAGTAAAGCTTATTTTAAACATCGTATGAATATCTAACATTTTACATTTTATTTAGGGTAGTTTGTTTTGCACGGGTGAGTTTTTCAGCTTATTCAAGTCTTATTCACTCTTACATTTCCACAGTTCTCTCGTGTGGATGAGAGCACGTCCACACAGTAAGACCCACATGTTCTCAGTGTATAACGTAAGTCCTAGCGACTGTACAGTCTGCCACCATCCAGATAATACAAATCACTCCCAACTCTGCTATCTTCTCTGCTGACTGCCTTCTATTGGCTGTGGCAGCCACAGACTTGCCTGATTTTGCCTTTTCTGAAATTTCAAATAAATGCTATTAGGCAGTATATATTTATACAGATTACATATTACATATTTGGGAATTTGTCCATATTAAAATACATAAATGAAACACATATTTCATTTACTTATATATCCAATATATACAGTGGTGTTTTGAATGAGAATAGCCCCCGTAGGCCCATATATTTGAATGCTTCCTTACCAGGGAGAGGAACTGTTTGGAACATTTAGAAAGATTGGGAGGTATGACCTTGTTAGAGTAGGTGTGGCCTTGTTGGAGAAATGTATCACAGGAGTGTGGCTCTGAGGTTTCAAAGCCCACAGCAGATCTACTCTCTCTGCCTGTGGATCAGGATGTAACACTCAGCTACTTCTCCAGCTACAGCTGCCTGCTGTCATGTTCCTTGCCATGATGATAATAGACTAAGCCTTTAAAACAGTAAGCAGGTCCCCAGGTGAATGTTTTCTTTTAAAAGAGTTGCACTGGCCATGGTCTTTTCATAGCGAAAGAACAGTGACTAATACACACACCTATGTTACTTATGTTTCATTTTAGTCTCATGATTCTTGCTTTTTTAAAAAAACACATTTTAATTTATTCTTTGTGAATTTTGCATCATGTACTCCAACCCTACTCATCTCCTCATCCCCCATGTCTGCCTTCCACCTCTGTAACCTTTCTCCGTAGACAGAACAACAAAAAAAGCCCATCTCACTGTGGAAGCTGCGTTGTCCAAACAGCTTCACTTGTAAATGTTCACTGCAATGAGTCATTGGTCTGGTTCAAGACCTCCAGCTTCTGCTACACTTTCTATACTAGATTTTTACTGAGACTCCTCTGAATATTCTGTTGTTGCCCTATGTCACAAAGATCTTGCAGCTTTAGTTTTTGTACATCTGGGCCCTCCATGTGCAGTTCATAGATGGAGATGTAGGGATAGGTTAACTCAAAGTACTGAATCTGGGCCTAGGTGGTAGCTGAGCTGGTCTGTTCACCAGCTCTCTTGCACCCATGCTGTGAGGGCCAGCTCTTCTGCACTGCCCAGATGAGGGGTGAGGCCAACATTCTTGTCTGTGGCAACCAGCAAGTGGCAGGACTGGCTCACTTGTACCCCTTCTACCAGGGTCAACTTTCCCACACTTCCAGGATGAGGGATGGGGCCAGTTCTCCTCTCATGCCCTCAGGGAGGCTCACTTATGCCAGCTCTAGAATTGAGTAGATGTATTAAGTTGTGGATCTCCACTCTGCAGGTACTATTCTTTCTGGGCTAGGATGGAGTTCTGAGAGTCACAGCAACTCACATAACAGTCAATTTTCTCAAAGGAAGAAGGCAGAGGCCCATTGGCTTTATTGATAGACAGTGTAATTCACTGTTTCCCAAGAAGCGAAACCAGCAACTGTCTTTGTATCACTAGTTTTGCTTCTTTTCAGAGCATAGGCTGCTTGGCTTTTCTTTGATTTTCATCTCTCCACTACCTATTTGCTACTTCTTTCTCTCCCATCACTCTGCCACACTTGCCTTTTGCCACACTTGCCTGCTTCCCAGTACACCAGCCTGGCAAGGTGAGCATGTAGTCTGTGGTGTCGGCTCAATGTCTTTCCTGGAATGTCTGGTCCCTGCCATGAGTCTTGCTTTTAAAATGGAATGGTTATGCCACTTACATTTAATGCGGTTATTGTTATAATCAGATTTAAAATTACTATATTGCTATTTTTCCCTATTGTCCCATCTATGATTCTATTGTTTTGTATCAAAGTTTTTTCTGGTGTTTTTATCTCTAATGTTTTCTCTTTACTTTTTAATTTTATGTGTATGAGTATTTACAGTGCCCTTTGGAGGCCACAAGAAGGCATTCGATTCCCTGGAACTGAAGTAACAGATGCTGTAAGCCACTATGTCAGTGCTGGGAATAGGCCAGTGCTCTTAACTGCTGAGTCATATCTCCAGCATTTAGTGTTTCCATTTTTGTTTTTAGAGATTGCTATAGAACAGTGGCTTTCAACTTTCTGAATGCTGTGAATACAGGTCCTCATGTTGAGGTGACCACCATCCCCCCAGCCATAAAACTATGTGATTGTTTCATCATAACTGCAGTGTTGCTACTGATTCAAACTACAATGTAAACATCTGATATGCAGGATATCTAATATACAACCCCAGGAGGGGTTGAGAACCACTGCTCTAGAATTTACAACACATCTTAACAATACAATCTGCCTTAAAATAGTATTATACTGCTTCACAAATGGCATGAGTACAGACTAGAATTTAATTTATTTTTTTTTTCTTTTTTTGGTTTTATCAAGACAGGGTTTCTCTGTGTAGCCCTGGCTGTCTTGGAACTCACTCTGTAGACCAGGCTGGTCTCGAACTTAGAAATCCACCTGACTCTGCCTCCCAAGTGCTTGGATTAAAGGCATGCGCCACCACTGCCCAGCCTAGAATTTCATTTCTTTTTATGTATTTTATGCCATTTTACTTTTTACAAATACTATTAAACTGTAACACATTCTTCTGATGCTTTTAAACAATACTACTTATTTTAAATTTTAAAATGTTTAGATTTACTTAAAAGAAAAAAAAGTACAGAAGTTTCATATGATTTGTACTAAATTTCCCCCAATAATTAACACACTACATTACTATGGCACATACCTCAAATTCAGAAATGAGTATCGGAATATTACTTTATTGTATATGCTTTACTCATTTTTCATCCTTTGCAGTAATAAATATCACTTTTGTGTGTATGTATATCTTTAAATGGTTACTCACAGATTTAAAGTTTCTAGAACTTCTATAGATTTAAGTTTCCAAATGACAACAAAACATAATGACTCATGTGTGAAGTTGCCATGGGCGAAATCTATTACTCTGTGTGTGAAACTAGACTACTTTAAAAAGGATTCTTCCCATAAGTGGTGGTACATGCCTTTAATTCCAGTGCTGGGGAGGCAGAGGCAGACTAGTATCTATGAGTTCCTAGCCAGCCAGGCCTACATTGTGAGACCCTACCTCTACATCAATAAATAAGCTTAAAGGGAGAGAAACATTACTTAATACAGGTTAGCTGGCAATTCATTTTAGCCAGTCTTGCATGTGTGTGTGAGAAAGAGAGAGTGTGAGAGAGTGAGTGAATGTGTATGTGTGTGTGAGAGAGAGAGAGAGAGTGAGAGTGTGTGTGTGAGATAGAGAGTGGGTGAGAGTGTGTGTGTGTGTGAGAGAGAAAGAGAGAGAGAGAGTGTGTGTGTGTGTGTGTGTGTGAGTGAGAGAGAGAGAGAGAGAGAGAGAGAGAGAGTGTGTGTGAGTGAGTATTATGGCAAAGGGTCCTTTAATCTGTAGCTCAGGCTGGCCTCACTCATGCTTTTTGCCTCAGCCCCCTGAGTACTGGGATTATAAACTACGTCTTCATTTTTGCGCAAAGATTCCATGCTGACATTTTTTCTTTCAGGATGTGAAGATAGCACTAAGTTACTTTCCAACTGGTGCAGGTTTAGATAGAAGTCTGCTGCTGTTCTTGTTCTCTGTACGATGTCTTGCTATTTTCTAGTTTTGCATCGACTGTGATGCACCTGTATGTGTCTTCTGCATGAGTGTAGGCTGGAGGATATGTGGATTTATGGTTTCTATTAACAGTTGAAAATCTTTTAACCATTACTATAATTTTTTTTCTGCTTCCACATTTTCTCCTCTTCTTAGACTCTAATTATAGTTATTTAGCCACTTTATATTACTCTACAACGACACTAGTGATCCTGTCAGCTATCCTAGTTTTTTGTACTCTATACCTCCTCATTCTCGGTAATTTTTACTTCTGTGTTCAAGTTTACCGATCTTCATTAGACAGCACCTAATGTACCCAATACATTATTTATCACAAAATATTTTTTCATATTTGCACATGTCAGAGAAGCACTTTAAAGTATTTTTATTTCTTTTTTCATCATGGTCTTGTCTTTCTCCATCTTCTTTGATTATATGAAACACAAAACATAAGATACTTTAATGTTCTTATTTGCTGACTTTAATGTGCTATAGGGTTTTTTTCCCTAGTGATACATTTTCTCTACACTTGAGGCTGTAGTTTTCTCTTTGCAGTCTGTTAATTTTTGATTGGATACTAGACTGTTACTACTGTGTCAATGGATACCTGCTTTTGTCTCAGTATTTCAGTAGTGCTGGGTTTTCTTAGGTTCAGATAGGTTACTTGGAACCAGCTCATTCTTTTGAGCTTGTTTTCAATGCAATGAGACAGTTTCAGAATAGCCTATGGTCTGGGGCTAATTTATCTCCAGAAAAACAAGTGAAATCCTTCTATGTCCAATGTCTCACATATCATGAGCTGCCCTCTACCCAATGGCTAGTGAGAGGACAAACTAGTCTCAGCTTTTAATAAGGCTAAGGAATTGTCCACCTACTCTCCCTGACATCAGGTGGTTTCCACTCTTGTCTGTGCCAATCACTATTCATGTAATGGTTCAAAGTGGTCCCTTCACAGACACGTGGCTCTTTCTCCCTACACAGTTCCATTCTCTCTGGTACTCTGCCTTGCAAATTCTCATTACCATGAAGCCCTTCTCACATCAGTGAGATTACTAAACTCTGGCTCGTCCTTACATTTATTGGACCTAGTGATGAATATCTATCTAAAAATAGTGTTTTATAACATTCACTTTTCTAGTTCTTTAAGCAGGTGGGCATATCTAATGTGTTATTCCTTTGAGACTGTATTTTATATTAAAAATTTTAAAAGAAAAAATTTCCCATATACAAAGATAATTGATTAGTATATTTCTATTATGCAAATTGACAGTATCTTGTCTACCTTGCTCGCTATGTAACCTTGTACATACTTTATAGCAAACTGCACAAGGTGACTGATAACTTTGCCATTTGAATTCCTCTCATCTACAAATGAAGACACTCTGGTTAGAAGAGTTATTTTATGTTTAAATAATTAATTCTTTGTAGGATTGGAATTCAGACTCCAGTTTGTGTATCATCAGAGGCTTGAAAGACAGGCTCTGCAGTGTCTGAGAGCTTTGCATTATCCAAGTTCATAGTTTTTTCCCCACCAAACAACATTACCAACAATAAATTCATTTCTTTATGTTAAATTGTTAGGAAGATTTTATTGAATAGGATAAAACAACTGCAAAGTTAGTTGTGAAAAAGCTATGCAGTAACTACTGATGTGCTCAGTTATATTTAAACACACACTTATTTAAGCGGTATGGTGAGAACATACCAATACAGGACCTGATAAATCAAAAGCCAGAATATAGAACAGGATCTGAAAACAGGCCGTTGTCTAACATTTGACATAATGAGGAGCAATTTTAAATC
Organism: Tokudaia tokunoshimensis; assembly: GCA_036184795.1. Lineage (NCBI taxonomy): Eukaryota > Metazoa > Chordata > Mammalia > Rodentia > Muridae > Tokudaia > Tokudaia tokunoshimensis. Next base: position 35,698,008 of record BTHU01000010.1, on the reverse strand, counting down.
AGTGAAGAAAGGATATAAACTTTTAAATACTGTTAGGAACAACTTTTGGAAAGTGAAGAAACACTTAAAGTTACAGTCTTTGTTTCATTTATATAGATACATTTAAGACAATTTGAAAACCCTATAAATATTCTCAGGAAAACACAGTGAATTATTTATAATCCCAAGGTAGGAAAGATCATTCCAATCCTGCAAGCCTACAAAAGAGAGACCAAAGGCGAAGGTCGTAGCCAACTGGGCAATCCTGTCAGCCCCTGGCTGAAGTTCAACAGTGAGTGTGTAGAGCGACTCACCCATGACCTACCAGACAGCACCTAACTCAGATTAAGGACAAAAACGACAAATAAACGGTCAAAGAATACTTAGGGATGTTGTAACTGCCGGACGGATGATAGCTATAATTACTGGTTTAACCATCTGACTGCCTTTTAAGATATCAAAAAGGCCATGTGCTATGTTATCAATAAAGGTAATTCAAAGTAATGCCTATTTTAAATCAACCTCAACAAAGAATTAAACCAAACTCTGACTAGACCCTGAGGAAACAATATAAAGATTGTTTTCCTGAGATCTCAATAACAAATCAAACCATACCTACACAAGTTCAAGATGACCAGATGTTAACTGAACTGTTATGAAAACAAAAATCAATATTCCACAGAAGAGATAGGCCTTCAAATCTAAATAATGTACCATAATGTGTAGTATACAATTAAAAGTTACTAAGAAAACATGACACGCATTAGGGAAGGAGGAAAAATAGGCAGTCAACAAGAAAACAACAGTTGGGAAGCATGAGAGCAGCTGTGAGAATGACAGACAAGGACTTTAAAGCAGCCATTGAAAATGGATTTAAGTAACACAAAAACACATATTTAGGGGGATGGTGGCACAGTAGTTAAAAAAGCACTTACTGTTCTTCCAGAGAAACTGGGTTCAGTTTTCAGCACCTATATCAGGTGACTCATAACCTCCTGTAATACCAATTTCAGGGGACCTGCCTCCCTCTAATCTATGTCCAGTACCTGCATACAAGTGGCTCAAATAAACATATGTGCATGTACACACACACACACACACACACACACACAAATCTTAAGAAAAAAGACACAGAGTTTAATGACTAAACTCTGGATAATCTTGGCAGAAGTGAAAATTTTTATTTTATTTTAAAATTTATGTGTGTGTGTGTGTGTGTGTTGTGTGTTACAAACAGGGGAGTAAATGGGTTTGCCCACCTGTATTCACACACGCACAGATCACAGCAAGACTTCAAGACTCTTCCTCTAGTTCTCTATGCATTATTGCCTTAGGACAGGGTCTCTTACTGAACTGAAGCTTGGTGTATTTAGGCTAGACTAGCTGGCCATATAGCTCTTGGGATGGATATGTGTCTCTACCTCCACAATGTTGAGATTACAGCTATATGTGTCCATGCCCAGCTTTTTAGATGGACCTGGGGATTCAAACTTAGGTTCCCATGCTTACAGAACAAGCACTCTTACCCAATGAGCCATCTCTTTAAGCCTGAAAGTAGAAATTTTACAAATTTAAATGGGAATGGTACAACTGAAAAATATAGTATCAGAAAGAGGCAATTGATGATCAGCAAGTGCATCAGTAAGGACAAAGTAAATACATGTACACTGAAAAGACACTGTGTAAAAGAATCAAAGCCTGTCATTCAGTGGTAGTCTAACAAACCACAGGGTTAAAAACAGTACCAATGCATTTAATATGCCACGGGCTGGCAGAGGGCAGCTCAGTGTGGAGTGCTTAGCTGGGGCGTGTGAGGCTGACGATTCAATTCCCAGTACTATTACCCTTGCCCCGGGAGTTTCATAAGTTTCTGTTGTTCAATCTTTATATCATCCTAAGAATGAACTGCTTTTTTACATTACAAAAAATTCTCCTTAAAATAATTCAAGTTCAAAATATTCTAGTAGACAGCTGTTCCTCTATTCTGATATGTTCTAAGAAAGTGGAGTTAACCAACCACTGATGGAAAATATTGGTGTGAGGGGAACCTCCCTTGGGCTATCCTGAACATTTATAACTTTTTGTCATTATTTCCTAAGTCATGCAGTAAAACAACTCTGTAGCATTTACATTATACTAGGTAATGTGAATAATTTAGAGATGATTTAAAGTGCACTGGAGAACAGGCATAGATTAGATGCAACACTACACTATTCCATACAGGAAACTGACCATCTGAATATGGTCTTTTCTCTGTGTTTTCTGGAATCAATCTGCCACAGATGCTGACAGGAGACTGACTGTATTATAATTTCAGAATTTTTATACTAATTGAGTGTAGAAAAGAAGCTAGTCTGAATTAGCTCTTAAGAAAGCCACAGAAAATATTTTTTAAGAAGCATTGAAAATGTGAAAATCGAAACAGTGCAGGAAAATTATGGAAACTGAAACACTGAATTCAGTTCAACATAAGCAGTTTGGGCCAGGTATAAGCTGTTTGTGCTAGAGAATAGGAATATAAAGGCAAGGAAAAACGTTTTCTGCCTGACAAGAACTTAAATAAACAGAAAAGACTAACTTTGAATGGCTATCAAATAAATACGTTATGATATTAATGTCAGTTACTGTGTATGGAAGCAAGGACAGGTAGATATGAAGCTAGTCCGTTGGAGAAGGAAAGGAACACAAGAGTCCAGTTTGTAACAGCATCAACCTACAGGACGGAGTCACCAAGTAGAAGTGATGGAAAATGCCCAAACACTCTCTAGCTTTCCAGCTAGAGAGGGGCCCAGCAGGTACCAGAGAAGATAAGTATGTTTAAGAAAAAAAGATAAAATTGACTTAGCCCAGGTTAGATTCTAAACAAAAAGTACAAGTTGACAATAAGCTAGGCACAGCAGTGTACACCTGAGATCTAAGCTGGGGGTGTAGCAGTAGGACAGCTAGGAGTTTAAGGACTGTCTGGCAAAATAACAATCCCTTGTCTCAAATCAACAAAAATGTAAGGAAAAAATTTTTTGAAATAAAATTGAAATTAAGAATTAGCTAAAATCTCAAAATTGGAAAACCTGGGAACCAAAGTTCTTAGTAGAGAATATCCAGTGAGTTTCTTTATAGATCTATGCAGATCTATATTGATTAACCCTAATGACAAAGTTTACCTAATAATTTTACAAGGAAGATATTACTTTATATTACAGAAGATATTACTTTATATTACAGATAAGAAAATTAGAGAATGAAAAGACTAAAGCAGTGCTGGGGTTTGGATCAAGTCTATGTTCAGAGCTAGCTCTCTTCAGGACTGAAAGCTGCAGAGCTGAACACTTGCATAGCTTTTCTGAATGACCCTCGCTAATGTAATTAGGTAGGTCAAGTCTGTTGCTTTATTTTTCCTATTTAAAAACAGGAGTCAGGAAAACTAAATTAGATGAGAAATGGTTCTAGAGTTTCATTGTATGTACAATGATCATCAGCCATGAAAACCAATGCTCAATTTAAAATGACACATAGCATATGTGAAAAAGCCAGTTTCTCCTGCCAGCAAATAGCCTTCATGCTAAGTAAAGCAAGGGCTGGAAGGGATTAGCTGAAATGTCAAAAGACAACCTTTTTACTTTTACCTGCTCATCCTTATAAACATTCTCATTCCCCAGGCATGCTTTCTAAACAAACAGTTTCGATATGAAGCAGCAAAGGGCCCAAGGCAAGCTCTGCCATCTAGTAACTGTCAAAGCCATTAGTCTTTCATCTATTTGGGAGGTCATGCCCACATCCACATCAGCTACACAGTTGAATAACATTATACCTGTTGACCATTGCTTCTTTAATGCCTAACAAGACAGACATTTTATATTATGGATGTTAACTCTAAATGTTTCTTCTGAGTTTTGACAGCAAGTAAACACCATAAACTGGGCTCAAGATGGTTTGGAAAGATGATCTTTTAGATCATCTACTATAACTTTTCAAATACTTTTTACAAGCCTTCCCCCAAACTGAAAACTATAATCAGCTATGCTATCTGGGAAAAGTGTAAACCATTCACTCCACATTCGTAATAAATTACTGTATGTATAATTTTGGAAAAGTGTGTAAACAGAAGTGAGGGGGCAGTTACTTTATCAAAAGATACAAATCAAAGCCAAGGACATGCTCAACATGCCTTAGTCATGGCTTAGAAAAATAAGGACTATTCGCCATCATCTAAATCTTTGGCTTTTTCATTGTTTTCCTCAGCTTGCTCAGACATTTAAATCACCCTGTTTATTACAGCTGAGAATGTGTGCACCAGGCGAGGATCAGATGCTGCTTGGCTTTGCCAAAACATGATTTTTATTGTTACCAGATTTCACAGTTCACTCAAAACGAAAGGCATCCTTATTTTGGTAGTTTCTAGAGAAATAAAAAAAATGTATCTAAAAAGATGTATGTATGTTCTCAAACTTTAACTGATATAAGCAAGAGAAGAGCAAGGAGACAGCTGCAGAGTAAAGGCATCTACAATGAGGGCGGGGGTGGTAGCTACAAAACCATGTAAAGAGCCAATGGATAGCATTCAAGCATAGGTTATAGGATTATTTCTTCTTCTTCTTCTTCTTCTTCTTCTTCTTCTTCTTCTTCTTCTTCTTCCTTCTTCTTCTTCCTCCTCCTCCTCCTCCTTCCTCTCTCTCTCTCTCTCTCTCTCTCTCTCTCTCTCTCTCTCTCTCTTGGTTTCTTGAGACAGGGTTTCTTTGTATGTGTAGCTCTGGCTGTTCCGGAACTCATTTTGTAGATTAGGCTTGCTTGAACTCAGGGATCTTCCCAACTCTGCGTCCTGAGTGCTGGGGTTAAAAGCATGTGCCACTGCAGGGTTTTTTTTTTTTTAAACAGTTTTGTTTTTAATGATTTTGTATTTTGATTTACATCATAATATACTTGAGACCAAACAGTAAGTTCCTTAGTCATGTCTCAATTTTATTAGAAGCAGATATGATTCACAATAAAAATGCACATAAATCCAGGCATGGCTGTGCACATCTTTAATCCCTGCATGTGGAAAGCAGAGGCAGGCTTAACTCTAAGTTCAATGCTAAGTTGGTCTGCGGAACAAGTTCTAAGACAGCCAGGGCTACACAGAGAAACACTGTCTAAAAAAAAACCCCAAAAAACAAAAGAGCACTTAATTAAAATATAAAGAATTATTCATATCCAAAGGATTATATGCCATATCAAGTTTATATCACAATTTTGAACCTTACATTATTTTTCAATTTTCCATTAACCCCCAACAATATTAGTCTTAAGTAAGCAGCCCATATGTAACAGTAATCTTCTATGAGATTTTAGATTTACTTCTAAAGTTTCATGTGTGTGTGGGTGTTCCTGCAGAGGCCAGAATGGGGCACTGGAGTTATAGAAAAGAGAGATGCAGAATTACAGATAGTTGTGAGTTATGCTTTGTGAGTGCTGGGAACTGGTCACTGGTCTTGTAAAAGAGTAGGAAGTGCTCTTAAATGTCGAGTTATCACTCCAGCACCCTTTGATTAGTTTTGTAAGTAGTTTTTGAAGAAATAAATGGTTTGACAAAAATGAGTTAGAACTATATATACATCTGTTTATCACTCTTCTACATGAAAGTAGATTTTATTTAAATTAAAAAATATGTGTACTATGATTGCAGCAATATATGCCCTCATAAAAGCAATTAATTCAAGCAGTTTCTTTTTCGTAAGGACTAAAGCTTTAAGCCTCCAATTGAGGTGTGGTGGAATACACTTGTAATCTCAGTACTCCAGAGGCTGAGAAAGACTTTAAGGCCAGCCTGGTCTACATGGTTAGTTGAGCCAGGACTACAAGAGACCCTATCTTAAAACAAAACAACAAAAAAAGTTCAACAATCAACAACAAAGACCTTATCAAAGTAAAATCCTTCTGTGCAGCCAAGGAAACAATCAAATAAAAAAAAAAAACCTACATAATGGGAGCAAAATCTTTACTAGCTATCTAACCAACAAGGATTAATGTGTTGAACATATAAAGAACTAAAAAATTAACTAACAAATTAAAAACCCAGTCAATAAGCAGATTAAGGAAATAAACAGGCAGCTCTCAAAAGATGAAATGCAAATGGCCAGTAAACAGTCCGTTCTTCTAGTCATCAGAGAAATGCAAGTCAAAACTACACCAAGACTCCATCTTACCTCAGTCATCAAGAATACAAATAAACACTGGCAGGGAGATGGACAAAAGGGAGTCCTTACACATGGCTGGTGGAAAAGCTACCTAGCTCAGTCACTGTGAAAATCAGTGTAGAAATTTCTCAGGAAAACAAATCTAACACAAAGTCCAGCTATATACATAAATTCCTAGGCATTTACCCAAGGGGCTCTGAGTCAATATATCGGAGATACTTGTGTATCAATGTTAACTACAGCATAACTCACAATGGCAAAGGTACCAAGTCACCTAGGTGTCCACAGATGGGAATGGAGAAGAAAATGTGGTACATGTATACAATGCAATTCTCTCAGTCACAAAGAAGAATGAAGCTATGTTACTTGCAGAGAATGGATGCAAATGGATAATAATATTAAACGAATTAAGCCAGTCTCAGAAAGACAAATGTTATATGTTTCTCTTACTTGTGATTCCTAGATTTTTATATATTGTTACATAAAATTATAAATGCATATGTAAAATGAAAGTAGAAGAGAAACTATCTGGAGAAACATAGGAGACAGATAGAGGGCAGGTGAGAAAAGCCAAGGTAGGAGGTGTGGGGAAATACGTTAAACATGTAATATTTACCTATATAAAAATCAAATTAAATTTAAAAAATTAAAGTTCAGACAACCAAATAAAAAAGAATAATCATCTAAAGCCACTAATTAATAATATTAAGAATGCATCCTTGAGGAAAATACACACACTGTTCTGGTAAGTACTGAAGAATAGTTCTTAGCTCTAGTCAAGGAAGAGCTTGAAGCCCTGGCATTTACAGCAAACCCAAGCCGGAGACAAAGACTGTGCAGGAGAGACTTTCACTGCTCAGTTACACAGCAGTGTAAACACTGTTATCATTGTATCACAATATAAATTCCAACAGTTTGAGCTCTCAACTGAGCCTAAGACCTTGTAATGTGGAATATTTTGTCTAGATAAAAGGAGTGTAACTGGTTTTATTTCATTTGGCATATTTTCAACATTTTTGAAACACCAACTTAACCAAATATAGAACATTTTTTAAATGAGGGAAAAAAGTTTTTGCCAAGAGTTAAGAAGCAGGCTCCCCTTTAAATAACAATAATACTAAAAAAAAAAAAAAGCACATTAGAAACAGTTTTCAATTGTTACTTTCTGTTTCATTAGGATTTAACTACAATAATCTAACAGGAAACAAGAACTAAGACAGTCAATAGAAACATAGCTTACTTCATATACCCTTCAGGACTGCTTCTAGATAAAATATTTTTTTTAGAGAAATCAATTAAAATTTGTGTCAAAAACTGTAGCTGTTGAAAAAGACAACTGACCATTTGAAATTTAAGAAAGAGCTGGGTTGAAGCCCAGGGATAGAGGCCTGTCCAGCACATACAAGGCTCTAGATTCAATCCCCAAGAAAGAGACCATGGAGAAGTTGGGTATCTTCTTTTCTTCACATAGTCATTACCATTATTTAAAACAACTTAGTCGTGGCTACTCCTCAGAGTATTTAACTGGGTACTTGGTAACAACACATTCTCACATAAATCCTTTGACAATAAGGACACAAAACCATCTTAGTCAGAATGGAAGTGAGGTCTCTGTTATTCATTATCCAAACAATTTGTCAAGGTAAGAGCATATAGCAAAAGAAGAAATTACTATTTTTCTATTAAAAGCAAAACAGTTAATTCTTTAAGTTATGAAGGAAATTATATCATTCCTATTCTGGAAAGGACTTAGTTTAAAACTTTAATAGAGTTATAGGCATTATGGCAATTTAGTTAGGCTAACCATGCTAAGATACTGCTTAGATAAACATGCAAATATTTGAGTATTTAGTTAGCAGTTTCAAAGTTAGCAGATTTGAAAAATTCTACCACTATCGTCTATTGTGAGGGAAACAGTTGCAAATGCACATGGCTTTCAGGCTGTGAATAACCATAGTTCTCCCCAAAAACTTCTTTTCTGAGGTCCCTCTCCTATAAAAAAGAGGAAAATTATTTCTGCCAACCTTACCTCATACATTTGAATAAAAGAGAATGAACATGAAACAGGAAAGCATTATATATTGAGAGTGAGTTGGCAAAGGCCCTATTAGTGCAAGCCAGAGTAATCCTTGCTATTCAGGAGGCTAAAGCAGGAAGATTCCAAGTTCAAGGCCAGCCTAAATAAGTTAGCAAGAACTGAAACAACAAAAGAAAAGGGAAGAGAGAGTAAAAGGAGGCAGGGGTGGTGGAATATATTTTAGGATTAGTGCCCTTGCCTAAGGTGTGTGTGAGGCCAAGGTTCCATACCCAGAACGAAGGGGAAGAGAAAGCAAGTGTGTTCAAGTCTTTATTTTTCTCATATTTTCTAAGATCTAATAGATATTTTCTGTGAACTTTATATTTAGTTATAATACACTGTTGCATAAACATGAAAAAAGTCATAGGATTATGTAGTTTATATAGTTATTGCCTTAGGTTCCACCCTAAATCCAAGTTTTTTTTTTTTTTTTTTTTTTTGGTTTTTCGAGACAGGGTTTCTCTGTGTAGCCCTGGCTGTCCTGGAACTCACTTTGTAGACCAGGCTGGCCTCGAACTCAGAAATCCTCCTGCCTCTGCCTCCCAAGTGCTGGGATTAAAGGCGTGCGCCACCACCGCCCGGCCTAAATCCAAGTTTTAACACCTAATTATTTAACTATACTACTGAATATATGTAGATTATTTTAGGTAACTTATAAATTTCTTTAGTTTATGAACTAATTGTCCTTTCATAAAAAAATCAATGAAAATAGGTACATTGGCAGAAATGTACCTCTAAATATAGAGAACATTGTTTAGTTTTGAAACATCTATTTCTTAATAATGTCTGCAATTGTTCAACAAATGTCCTGAAAAATTATGGTTTATATAAATATTCTTTGGGTCACTTTACACTCTATGCCATCTATTTGTTTTTTAAAGTAGTTACCTAAAATATGGGAATGGAGCGACATATGTGAGCAAGTGTATGACTACTCCTGGATTAATTTAAATATTGTTTCCTTCGAGTATTTTACATTCTACTATTTCTCTTGTACAAGTCTCACAACTAGTGAAGAAAATCTAGGAATCACAGCTATGCAAAATGAAGTATTTTATGTGAGAAAAAGACCCTGGTAGAGCATATGCTCAGCTGAGGAAAGTTCACCCTCCAGCCCCTGCATCCCTCATGCACACACAATAATTCTGTAATTATATCTTATGCAGGAAAGCAATAGGAAGTTTTAAACAGAACCACGGGCTCTTAAAGAATGAACTATGTTAAGAGGCTTCACTAAGGGGAGCAGCAGTATTTCAGTCAGCATGTTACAGAGACCTACCTTTACTTATGTTCACAACTATTAACTCTGTAGAAAAGCAGGAACTCTTTCAGAGAAGGCTTGTGAAAGCCATATGATGCAGTAATGAGCATAATGACGCTGGGGGATTTGGGTGACAACAGGCTCAAACTCAGAGTCACATTTTGTAAGATCAAATTTGTGTGTGTTTTAAATATTTATTTATTTTATGCATATGAGTACACTGTAGCTGTTTGCAGACACACCAAAAGAGGGTATCGGATTCCATTACAGATGGTTGTGAGCCACCATGTGGTTGCTGGGAATTGAACTCAGAACCTCTAAAAGAGCAGTCAGTGCTATTAGCTGCTAAGCCATCTCTCCAGCCCCCACAAGATCAAATGTTTAAGAAGACAAACAAGAAAAGATATAAATGTAAGAAAAAAATATTAAATAATACTGGAAAACACTGAAGCTAGCATGAGAGTTCATGCCTATAACCCTATTGGTTCAGCTCTAGAGGCTAGACAGGAGGATTCTAAGTTCAAGGTATGCAGTAAGTGTTCTCCAGCTCCCCATGAAACACACACACACACACACACACACACACATACACACACACACACACACACACACACACACACACACTGTAAAATGTTAAAACTCAATTTACTAACTCTGTAGTCCAGGTGTTAATGAAACAGAGTACTATTGCTGTCTCGATCCCTATTATATCCAAATTATCTCCTAAAATAAGAAACTGGAAATAAAGCTCACTGGGTGAAAGCATTTGTCAAAAAGACCTGACAGCCCACCTTCGCGTCCTGGAACTCACACAAGGTTGGCTGCAGTGGCTTGCACCTGTAACCAGTGCTCTCACGGTGAGATGGGAGGCACCTGAGGCTAGCAGGCTGGCTAGCCTGAGAACACAGCACAGCAGCAGAAACAAGAGAGACCCTGTTTCAACAAAATGGAAGGCGAGAATCAACTTTTGAAAGTTGTCCTCTGCCTTCCACATGTGTGCCATGGTCACACACATGTAAGACATACACACAATGCATATAAATAAACAAAGCATTTAAAACAGCCCAAAAACCAGGAAAAAGGTCTTTAAAAAGTAATTGAAAGTTTGATTTTTAAAAGCCATTATTTTCTCTATTGTCAGGAGTGTGTGACTCAAAGCTTCTCACGTGAACATGTGAGTATGGACTAAGACACACAGAATCATAGCACTTTGGAAACTCTTGAGTTTTTAAAAAGTTTAAAAAAAAAACCAACTCACTCTTCTCTTAATTTTACCAAATTAGCACGAACAAGAGAGACACAGTGTTTATTTAAATTGATTATGTTAGAATAGATCTCACCCCAAATTGCAGATAGAAAATGCAGATAAGTAACTGATAAATGATTACACAGAAAAGTAGTTCAAACTGATGCACCCTCAGAGCCTCTTCTAAAAGCCAGTTTGGCCATGGAACAGGAGGTTAAGGAACTAATAGAGAAAACTGTGAGTGTGTACCCTACAGAGACTAGAGAAGTTAGGTACAGTGCCACAAACTTACAGTTCTGTCTACTTGGAGGGCTAGGCAGGAAGATTCTGACTTCAAGGACAGCCTTGGCAACACAGCAAAAACCCTGTTCCTTATGGCAAAGCTATGGGTGTGTGAGTAGAGCAGTGGCAATGAGGGTTAGGTTACACCCCAAGAAATGCAAGCAAAACCATAAAGAAAGGGAAGATCTCAGGAAACCAGTGGTCTGGCACATGAGATAGAAAGTTGAGGCAGAAAGGCACCAAGTTTAAGGCTAACCTGGGCTACACAGACCAGTCAGAAACTAAGAAGTGGGGAAGATAAACAGTATTATTACCTGTCTTGATCCCTATTTTATCCAAAATATCTTCTAAAGTAAGGAACTGGAGATATAGCTCACTGGGTGAAAGCATTTGTCAAAAAGACCTGACAGCCACCTTCGCGTCCTGGAACTCACACAAGGTTGGATGCAGGGGCTTGCACCTGTAATCCCAGTGCAAGGAAAAGGTTGACTATAATGAACAGTATTTTCAGACATGATTTGACTATTGACAATAGATTTCAAAAAACAATTGAGGTTTTATGCAATGTTGAGAGGATATATGAAAGGATATACAAAACATAAAAGATTAACTGAGTTAAAATCCTTATTTCAAATAGGAAGTCAGTAATTTCTAAAACTCCTTAAATAATGATGAACTATAGAAAGATGTGTGATGAGACAGCTAACAACGTGAGTGTCAGCACCTCTCAGGAGCAGGGCTGTGATTTTGGCAGGCGGGACTAAGTCATTTGTTGTATTTAGTATATATTAGACTCTTAGTAAAAGCTTTATTCGACTGTTTTCCAACTTGGTAAAATGTAACTTAATATAAATATAGGACCTAAGAAAATGGCTCAGAGGGTAAAGTGCTTACTTGCTGTGCAATTAAGGGACCTGAGTTTGGATCTCCAGTACCCTCATCAAAAAACAAAACAAAACCCAACCAAACAAAAAAGGACAGGTGGTTAAGTGTGCTATAATTCCAGTGCTAGGAGACAGAGAGGGAAGAATTGAGGGATGCCTAGTTGTGAGCTCCAGATTCAGTGAGAGACATGTACACATACACACACACATACACACACACACACGCACACGCACACGCACATATTGTAGATTGCTCATTTTAATTCACATGTACATATTCTAAATGTAAAGAACTGATGCTCAACTAAATTTTGCCTACAAGAAGTTACTTGCAATATGGATGTACTTTTGTGTTGTCTCTTGGCAGGTAAGAGCAGGAGATGGGTTACTGGCATATAGTGGGTCAAGGGAGAGATTGACTAAAGAGTCTACACTGTAGTAGCCAAAAGGTCAATAGTGGTAAACTCTGATATCAAGGTCACAAGTCCACTAAACTGATACAGTAGAAAAAGACATTAAGAGTTACTGTACCACTATACTCCCTTGCATACTGACTTTAAGACCTATAGTTAGAAAGCATTGCACTACTAATCCAAGGCTTTAAACGATTATCTATCTATTTACTTATGGAGCAGGCTGGCTTTGTACTTGAGATCCTCCTGCTTCAGCTTCCAAATTCTAAGATTATGGGAATGGTACCACACTTGTTTTTATCAAACTATTAAACTCAGTCAAAACCAGGAAGACTAATATTGTAAATAGTGATATATATTACAACTGATATTATTTGATACTTCAAGATTTTTATAACTGGAAACTTGAGTGGCACACCTGAAGCCCATCTACATGTCTGTAACCTATAGTTTTAGAAGAGATTTGACAGAATGAACAGGATACGACAGGATTAATCCATCACCTCTCAGCCTTTTGACTAAGACTGTGTAATTGAAATCCACAACTAAAATTCACTGCTGAGGAATGGGATTACATTTATTTTTAGAGAAGTCAAAAATCAGTTTCCTACTTCCCCTTGAGGAAGTGCTGCTAATTATGTTGTGTCAACAAATCAGTGGGAACAAAAGTCTCAATCAATCAACATGCACCCCCGGTGACAAGTGAGTCTAGGACTCAGGCCTAGTTTGAGACCAAAACCAATATGCAAAGTTCCTGTGTTTGCAAAAACATCAGACGAATGAAAGAAAATAAATTAAGAAAATGTCGAACTATCAAATACTATTTGTCTTTATCCCTTTAAAGACTACAGACAATTGATCCAGAGGATGAGGCTCTGTGGTGGAGAGCTTGTCTATGTGTGCAAATCCCTGGGTCCAATTTCTAGCATGGAGAGGGGAGGGGAGAGAAAGTAACCACAGCAACTCATCTATTTATTTTATGGATCTTTTGTTTTGTTTATTTGTCTTTAAAAGGTGGTTGTTTTCTCATTTTTACTGCCAACGGCAAATATACAAGTGCTCAGCTTAGGTTGCTTACTTAAACTTTTTTTTTAATTTAAGATGTATTTATAAACTGCTTTTCAATTTTTTTTAATCAAATTATCTTTTTTTTTTAAGGCTAAAAAAACTGAGTAAAAGTAAGGTATAAGTAATTCAGACCAAACTCATTCAGCCTAAGTATTTCCAACCATTCCAACTATAAACTGTTGGCTTCCTAAATGTTACTGAGTTTAGTATTACAGTGCTTTAAGTTTATATACATGGCCATCCCCCATGGGGAAGCATATGTTGTTATTGGGGCTGGATCCAGGTGGGTTTCTATATCAGATACTACACTATAACCAGAACTCTGCTCTACTCTGACCTTAGGCTCTGTTCTTGGATCAGGTTTCCTATAGTACAGAATAAAATCCCAAGTCCTGAAATTGGCATGCAGAACCTTGGGTGATTTGGCTTCTAAATGCTTCTCCCAGCCTGAGTTCACAGGCCACTGTCCCAGGTCCCCAAGTCTGTGCTCTTGCAGTTCCTGGAAACTGTCTCCTCTCCTCTTTCACCTATGAAGGTCTTAGCATACACTGCTGTGCTGAGAATACCGCTGTTCGATCTGTTCACCTACACCATTCTTACCTTCTTTCCTGTGTCAGATTAAATAACACTTCCTCAGGAAGCCGTTCCTGACCCATAAAGACCTGCTGTAACATTCCCATAGTTCCTGTACTTTCTCTTACAGCCCTCCTCACAGCCCTGACTGTTTCTTACTTTGACATCAGTATTCCTTGCTAGACTGTAATCTGCATGAGACAAGGCCCTATAGACATTGTGTTACTGTGTTCCCAGAATCCATTATAGTAGTTTGTGCTTCTAGCTAGGTTAAAAAAAAAGAGATTGTTTCATTATTCTGACTTATTTTATAATGTGAATAGTTTTGTTGTAACCTGGTATCTATATCTATATCACCAATTTGAGATGTGACTGAATTATAATGTTGCAGCTTTTGTAATTGTAATTTGCTAATGGATTTGTTTCAGGTAACCATTTAAAAGGCAGCTGTGCTGTATGTGACTTAATTGCATTAAAAGAAGACAATTTTTTTTTAAGTTATGCTTTCCTGCAAAAGTCTGGGTTACCTCTCATGTCCCTCAAGTACTTCAGTCTAGCGCACAGAAAGTTTTCCTTTAAACTATTATATGATTAAGTATGTTCTCACAGAATGATCAGAAGCATCTGGGAAAGGTCGAAGTGAAAAAAAAAATCCTCACTGGGAAAGTCAGCTTACTGCTCGCCCTTCAGAGTGGCCCATTATCAACATTTCATAGTGGGGTTCTTTATTTCCAGGTCCCTAAAGAGTGAGTAATAAATTATGACTTGAACTAAACAAGTCACACTTGGCTCCAAAATGAAATTTTCCTACCTCTACTTTCTAGTCCCCACGGTGGGAAGAGGAAATCCTGGTCACAGCCAACGAAGTCCTAGTTTTGGCTCTAATATCCATTTTCCTGTCTGTCTAAAAGCCAGGCTCAGCTAGGGAGGCAGTGAAGTTTTAGGTCAGTATTTTAAGCTCTATTTAAATTTTTTACTTCTATAATCTTCCTTAAAGTTAAGAAAAATTAGTATCATAAAATTAATGTCATTGCCTTCTTTTTCTCGCTCATATCACTCTTCTAACTAAGACATGGACCTGAACTTTAAAAAATGTGAATTAAAATGAAATACAGAAAACAATGCAGAGGTTAGTCTGATTAATTTCTATTTGAATATAAAACAGTTTTCACCTATAGCTAGCTTCCATTATTTCTGCGTGACAAATGGTATCGCAAAAATATAAAGTTCTAGTTTAAAGTTCAGCAATTTGAAGTGATTTTGGAGGATGTAGTTATGAGACTCATTGTGGCAGCACACTCCAAGGTGACAAATGAGGGGTCATGTCAGTACATTCTCCAGTGAGAGCAGGCAAGCACAAAGCAAGGAGTTTGGGTTATGTGACAACCACTCTCTTGACATTGTATGGCAAAGGAAAGGAAATGAGTGTCAGGATTAAATGTTCCTGTCTGAGCTGACCGGTACAGGGAAGTCTTCTACAGACCTCTCCAGAGAGGACCTCCAAGACAGCTCTACAGAAGTGACACTCAGTAGTTTCTAAGAAACTGGAGTGGCTCCTGAGTTCTAGGAATCTCGGTTCTCTAGCCACAAGACACTGAATTCTGTCAAGTAACCTGAATGAGCTGGGAAGTGAATCCCAATCTACAGCTGAGAATGCAGCCTATGGAAGCCTGAGAAGACTCAGCTAAGCCAACATCTTCAATGTAAACCATCTGGCAGATTATAAGACATAAACAGTCAGAATAACACAATGAATGAATCCTTGGGTATGTCCTTTAAGAGGTAATAAAGGCTGGTGTGGTGGCACAAATCTAATTCTGGCACTCAGAAGGCAGAGGTAGCAGATCTCTGAGTCTGAGGGCAGTCAGGTCTACATAGAAATTTCCAGGCCCGTCAGGGCTACATAGTGAGACTCTGTCTTAAAAAAAAAGTTATCTAATCCTAAGTGGTTGTCCTAACACAGATTCATACAAGTAATACTAAACAAACTCAGGTTATACTTGCATACCTATTTGCATATATATATATAAACAATAATAATTAAAGAATGTGAGGCCATGAATTTGAAAGGGAATGGAGGGAGTATTTGAGAGGTTGGAGGAAGAAGATGTAATTATATTTTAATTTAAAAAAATTAAAAAGAAATATCTGGGCATGGTGGCACACACTTTTAATCCTGGCAGTTGGAAGGCAGAGGCAGGTAAATCTCTATAGTTATAACTCTCAACATAAACACTAACAAAATGACTAAAACCTACTCACAAAAGGAAGATGGAGGGGGAAGTCTGAGGATCTTAAGTCTGAAACATGGTGATTAATATGGAGCAGTGTTCAGAGTAGTTCAGATTTTCAGATGAGAGTTGCTCACAGTAAATTCTGAAAATATTCTAAAACTTAAAAAAAAAAACACTCCAAAATGAAATACTTTTGGTCCCAAGCACTTTGGATAAAGGACATTCAACCTCTTGGTGTACTACAAAGCAACTGAACATACAAGAGCGACAGTGAAGGAACTACAGAACAAAATGCACAGGACAAGAAAAACAACTGATACCAAGTCCTTCCCCACTGTTAGCCACTTTAAACACAAACGGGTTAAACTCTATAACTGAAGGACAGAGACTGGCAGATACATTGAAAAAGTTTTTTTTCTACCACAATATGTTTTTGTCTACAGAGAACTCATTTTGTTTATTTTGTATTGGATAGAAAAATCTACTAAGAATCATATACCTACATTTAAAATTTGTATAAAGGAACAGAATGATATTAGTGGCAAACTTTTCATGGCTTTGGATTTGCTAGCACTTTCCTTAAACAGCAGTACTTTGATGGAATTTCACCAAAACATGAAATTTTTGTATCTCTTTTACACTCCATTGTGGCATACAAATAAATATTTTCCAGTAACTAGCACTGGTCAGCCACACTCTCTAGATGGGTGATCTACAACAAATAATTATTATTTCAAGTCACTAAGGTTTAGATTTGTTACACAAGATTGGTGAGGACAAATGACAATGTGAAACATACTTTCCTCTACACATGATATTGCTGATAAGGAAATACTCCTGGAGCTAGGGAGATGGTTTGGTGGTTGAGTATGCCTAGTCCAGGGAGTGGCACTATTTGGAGGTATAGCCTTGTTGGAGGAAGTATAGCCTTGTTGGGAGTAGGTTTAGCCTTGTTGGGAGTAGGTTTAGCCTTGTTGGAGTAGGTGTGTCACTGTGGGCTTAGGCTTTAAGACCCTCCTCTTAGCTGCCTGGAAGCCAGTCTTCTGCTAGCAGCCTTCAGATGAAGATGTAGAACTCTCAGCTCCTCCTGCACCATGCTGGCCTGGATGCTGCCAAGCTCCTGCCTTGATGATAATTGTCTGAACCTCTGAATGTGTAAGCCAGTCCCAGTTAAATGTTGTCCTTATAAGAGTTGCCTTGGGCATGGTGTCTGTTCACAGCAGTAAAACCCTAACTATAACTAAGACAGATAGTAAAGGTGTTTGTTACGCAAGCAAGACCTGAGTAGGAATGCCTAGCAACCCCACAAAGAGCCACGCATGGCCACACATGCCTGTTATCCTAATGCTGGGGACACAGGTGAATCCCTAGAGCCCTGGGGCCAGCTGCCTAGCCAAAACAGTGAGCTCCAGGTTTAGTGAAGACCCTATCTCAAAAAAAAAAAAAAGTTGGAAAGAAATAGAGCAAGATACCTGATATCTTCCTGTCTCTTCTGCATATTCAGGCATGGGCATACTCACTCATTTGTGCAAATATACCATACCACACCCAAGAAGGAAGGAAGAGGAAGAGAGGGAGGGAAGAAAAGGGAGGGAGGGGAGAACAAGACTAAGCTATTATATGAATTAAAGTTCTCCAAAGGCCAGAATATTAAAGGCTTGTTCCCTGGCTTGTAGAACTTTTGGCAAGTTGTAAACAACTCTAAGAGGCGGGCTTAGCAGAAGTTATGATAGATAGAGGTGTCCCCTAGTATGAGGACATACTGGGACCGTAGTACTTTCTCTTTGCTTCCTTCCTGACATGACATTCTGCCTAGCCACAAGCATAAGGCACTGGGGCCTAGCAAACATGGACAGAAACCTCCCAAACTGTAAGTAAAACAAGCCTTTTATTCTTGGAAGTTCTTCATCATAGTGATGGAAAGCTGATTACCAGAGAAAGAAAGTATTAATAACCCGTTTTGTGTGATAGCAAGGCCCAGAATTATATTTGTTGGAGTGAAGGCAGAAAAAAAAAAAGGATATTGTCATATAAACATTTTTTAACTTTAAGAATTTTTGAAAAACTAGCAAAGAATAATATAACAAAGAAAAATATAACATTTTTTATTTTACTACAAGTTATAGTAAAGGATAAAGTACCTTTTGATAATTTCTCTTCTTAAAGGTAATGAGTATTATAAGTATGACATGAATACTTTCGAACTTCCTTACTTTGTAAGTATAATACTTAATGTAGCCTAATATTAGCCATGAAGTTTGTCAACTTTTCCATTCCTGAAAAAATGTGTCAAGTGTCTAAAACTTAGAAAGAATATGAGCAAAAGTGGAAAGAATCTGTTTAAGGGGAAGTCTATTTAAAAGAATACGTAGTCTATATGAAAGAGGCTGCCCACAAGTAACAAAGCACATTCATAAACACTACAGGGCCAGGGTAAACAACAGGAAATGTGAAGGACACCACAGGCAATGGCAACATTAGGCCAACAGCAGAGCTGGACTTCTGAAGAATTCAGTTTAAAAGCTGTTGATGATGAACACAGAGCACATGTCACTGCCATAGCAGGTATCTGGGCAGCCCCAGTCATTTCAGAATAGCAGACACAGTCTAGCACGCTGGCAGAAGCAACACTGGCAGTTGTAAAATCTGTCATGGCCAGCAAACTCTAGAAAGATTAGACTGTGAGTCATTGGATGACATACCCTCTTGAGGAAGTAGAAATTTTGAAGTTCAGAGGCTTTGGGAAGACTAGGAGCTGATGGAAGAACTATTGTTTATTTATTGTTGATGTTACCCAAAAAACTATCCTAGAAAAGTAGTATATAGTTTATACTTTTCACTAACATATTAACAATAATGAAGATAATTATGCTACTGAAAGCACTATTATTTTAGCATGATATCTTAATTGGCTGTATCCCAGGAGTAAGGATATAGATTATACTCAGTGTGCTAGCTCAGTGGCTAGGAAATGCCATGTCTTCTTCTCACATTGCTAGCACGTTCAAATGCCTCTAAAAACAAAAGAAATCCCTCCCAGATAGATGATAATGCCAACTGAGATATTATTTTTGGATGCTGACTTGACTAATTTGAGGGCTGCCTACTTCTTTCTTTCTTTCTTTTTTTTTTGGATTTATTTATTTATTATATGTAAGTACACTGTAGCTGTCTTCAGACACCCCAGAAGAGGACATCAGATTTCATTACAGATGGTTGTGAGCCACCATGTGGTTGCTGGGATTTGAACTCAGGACCTTGGGAAGAGCAGTCAGTGCTCTTAACCACTGAGCCATCTCTCCAGCCCTGGGTGCCTACTTCTTCTGTGTGACTGATCATATTTCCAGATACTGGTTTGTGGGTCAGCAAGTTCAGTGGAGAAGACATTCAGCTGTGGGCCACAAAGAAGAAGACAGAAGAGAAAAACCTCCCTGCTGTCCTTTTGAAGCTGGTATATTTTTCTATTACTGTTGCCTTTGCATCTCGGACTGCAAGCCCTTTAGCCTTTGGACCCCAGAATTTGCGTGATCCAACGCTGGGGTGGGAGATGGTTGGCCTTTGACCTCGGGGGGGGGGGCTGCATCATTAACATCTGTAATTCTTTCAGCTCTATGAACTGGGCCATGAAATCAGCATGCATGTGGCCTTTGTGACGCTTTTCAGATACCTTCTGTAACCAGGTGACTGACTGAATACAGATGCATGCAAGTATGTATGTGTGTATATACACAAACACATGCACATCCTTTTATCAATTCCTTTCAATTCTCTGGAGAAGACTAACACATCCTCTTAGTACTTACTACTACAAATAGACTTAGGATAAAGCTTAGGAAGCAAACAGTGATAATTAAACAAAACTTATTTGCTCTAGATTAGTCGTTCTCAAGCTTCCTAATGCTGTGACCCTTTAATACAGTTCCTCATGTTTTGGTGACCCCTAACCATAAAATTATTTTGTTGCTATTTCACAACTCTAATTCTGCTACTGTTATGAATTATAATGTGAATATTTTTGGAGATAGAGGTTTGTCAAAGGGGTCATCATCCAAAGGTTGGGAACAACTGGTTTAGATGAAATAACTGCTTTAAAAATGACTCCTCAAACAGAGCAATTGGGACCTCCAAGTGCAGGGATAATCAAGCATAATATCGCTTGGGACTCAGCCAGCTTGTGTGTTCCAAGCTCCCAAGAGCTGGGCAGTTCTGTGGTCACCTACAAGCCAGCTCTGCTGTGGGACATCTGCCCTGCAGAGGGACCCGCACTGGGAGAGAGCGCACCCGCACAGGGAGGGAGCGCACCAGCCTCCCCTTGGCAACCTCTGCTCCTGGGATCGACTACACTGAGCCTTCAGATGTGCAGGGATTCCCCAATATAACATCACTTGGGGCAAGGCACATCAGGGCTCCAAAGTCACTCAGGAACCGGGCAGCCCCTCAGCAATCGGTGCCAGGGGAATCCCAGTAATCGGGGGGGGGGGGGGGGGCAGAAATAGCCTTGCAGGCTCACAGGAGGTCCAAAAACAGTCAGTGACAGCAGGACCAACTAACACCAGAGGTAACCAGATGGCAAAAGGCAAACGTAGGAATATTACTAACAGAAATCAAGGCAATATGGCACCATCCGAACCGAACTCTCCGACAGCAGCAAGTCCTGGATACCCCATCACACCCGAAAGGCACGATCTGGATTTAAAATCACTTCTCATGATGCTATTAGAGGATTTCAAGAAGGATGCAAATAAATCTCATAAAGAAATACAGGAGAACATGAATCAACACAAAAATTGCTTAGAGAAATGCAGGAGAATATGGGTCAACTGATGGAGGCCCATAAGGAGGCAACACAAAAATCGCTTAAAGAAAGGAATCAGGGGCTGGAGAGATGGCTCAGTGGTTAAGAGCACTGACTGCTCTTCCAAAGGTCCTGAGTTCAAATCCCAGCAACCACATGGTGGCTCACAACCATCTGTAAAGGGATCTGATGCCCTCTTCTGATGTGTCTGGAAATAGTGTACTCATATAAATAAAATAAATTTAAAAGAAAAATAAATGAATCAACAGATAGATGCCCTTACAAAGGAAACACAAAAATCGCTTAAAGAAATGCAGGAGAATATGGATCAACAGATGGAAGCCCATAAGGAGGAAACACAAATATCGCTTAAAGAAATACAGGAGAACTTGGGTCAACAGGCAGAAATCCTGAAAGAGGAAATACAAAAATATCTTAAAGAAATACAGGAAAACACAAACAAAAAAGTGAAGGATCTGAGCAAGTCCATCCAGGATCTAAAAAAGGAAGTAGAAACAATTAAGAAATCACAAAGGGAGACAACTTTGGAGATAGAAAACCTTGGGAAGAAATCAGGAGTCATAGATGCAAACATCAATAATAGAATACAAGAGATGGAAAAAAGAATCTCAGGTGCTGAAGATACCATAGAAAGCATTGACCCAACAGTCAAAAAAATGCAAAATGCAAAAAATGTGCAATCCAAAATATCCAAGAAATCCAGGACACAATGAGAAGACCAAACCTAAGGATTATAGGTATAGATGAGAGTGAAGATTTGCAACTTAAAGGGCCAGTAAATATCTTCAACAAAATTATCGAGGAAAACTTCCCTAACCTAAAGAGAGAGATGCCGATGAACGTACAAGAAGCCTACAGAACTCCAAACAGACTGGACCAGAACAGAAATACCTCCTGTCACATAATAATCAAAACACCAAATGTATTAAACAAAGAAAGAATATTAAAAGCAGTAAGAGAAAAAGGCCAAGTAACATATAAAGGAAGACCTATCCGAATTACATCAGACTTCTCACCAGAGACTATGAAAGCCAGAAGATCCTGAGCAGATCTCATACAGACTCTAAGAGAACACAAATGCCAGCCTAGACTACTACACCCAGCAAAACTCTCAATCACCATAGATGGAGAGACCAAGACATTCCATGATAAAACCAAATTTACACAATATCTTTCCACAAACCCGGCCCTGTAAAGGATAATAGGTGGAAATCGACAATACAAGGAGAGAAACTACACCCTGGAAAAAATGAGATAGTAACCTTCTTTCATCAAACCCAAAAGTAGATAACCACTCAAACAGAAAGATAGTGTCAAGAATAGCAGGTGGCGATAATCACTATTCCTTAATTTCTCTTAATATCAATGGTCTCAACTCCCCAATAAAAAGACATAAACTAACAGACTGGATACGTAAACAGGACCCAGCATTTTGCTGCATGCAGGAAATGCACCTCAGTGTCAAAGACAAACACTACCTCAGAGTAAAAGACTGGAAAACAATTTTACAAGAAAATGGCCCCAGGAAACAAGCCGGAGTAGCCATCCTAATATCAGATAAAATTGACTTTCAACCTAAAGTCATCAAAAAAGACACAAAAAGACACTATATACTGGTCAAAGGAAAAATCCACCAAGAAGAACTCTCAATTCTGAACATCTATGCTCCAAATGCAAGGGCACCCTCATTTGTAAAAGAAACTTTACTAAAGCTCAAAGCACACATCGCACCTCACACAATAATAGTGGGTGACTTCAGCACCCTGCTCTCTGAAATGGATCGTTCAGGAAAGCAGAAACTAAACAGGAACACAGTGAAACTAATTGAAGCCTTGGACCAAAGGGAACTAACAGATATATATATATGGAACATTTCATCCCAAAGCAAAAGAATATACCTTCTTCTCAGAACCTCATGGTACCTTCTCCAAAATCGACCATATAATTGGTCACAAAACAGACCTCAACAGATATAAGAAGATTGAACTAATCCCATGCCTCTTATCAGATCACTGTGGAATAAGGGTGGTCTTCAATAACAACAAAAACAACAGAAAGCCAACATACACGTGGAAGCTGAACAATGCTCTACTCAATGATACTTTGATCAAGGAGGAAATAAAGAAAGAAATCAAAGACTTTCTAAAATTTAATGAAAATGAAGGCACAACATACCCTAATTTATGGGACACAATGAAAGCAGTGCTAAGAGGAAAATTCATAGCCCTGAGTGCCTCCAAAAAGAAACGGGAGACAGCATACACTAGCAGCTTAATGGCACAACTGAAAGCCCTGGAACAAAAAGAAGCAAATACACCCAAGAGGAGTAGAAGGCAGGAAATCATCAAACTCAGGGCTGAAATCAATCAAGTAGAAACAAATAAAACCATACAAAGAATCAACAAAACTAGGAGTTGGTTCTTTGAGAAAAATCAACAAGATAGATAAGCCCTTAGCCAGACTAGCCAGAGGGCACAGAGATAGTATCCAAATTAACAAAATCAGAAATGAAAAGGGAGAGATAACAACAGAAACTGAGGAAATTCAAAAAATCATCAGGTCCTACTACAAAAGCCTGTATTCAACACAACTAGAAAATCTTGAGGAAATGGACAATTTCCTAGACAGATACCAAATACCAAAATTAAATCAGGATCAATTAGACCATCTAAACCATCCTATAACCCCTGAAGAAATAGAAGTGGTCACTGAAGTCTTCTAACCAAAAAAAGCACAGGTCCAGATGGTTTTAGTGCAGAATTCTATCAGACCTTCAAAGAAGACCTAACACCAATACTCTTCAAACTATTCCACAAAATAGAAACAGAAGGAACACTACCCAACTCCTTCTATGAAGCCACAATTACGCTAATACCAAAAGCACACAAAGATCCGACAAAGAAAATCTCAGGTCAATCTCTCTTATGAGTATCAATGCAAAAATACTCAATAAAATTCTTGCCAATCGAATCCAAGAACACATCAAAATGATCATTCACCACGATCAAGCAGGCTTCATCCCAGGGATGCAGGGATGGTTCAATATAAGGAAGTCCATCAATGTAATCCACTACATAAACAATCTCAAAGAAAAAAACCACATGGTCATTTCATTAGATGCAGAGAAAGCATTTGACAAAATTCAGCATCCTTTCATGTTAAAGGTCTTGGAAAGATCAGGAATTCGAGGCCCATATCTAAACATAGTAAAAGCAATTTACAGCAAACCGGTAGCCAGCATCAATCTAAATGGAGAGAAACTTGAAGCAATCCCACTAAAATCAGGGACTAGACAAGGCTGCCCTCTCTCTTCATATCTTTTCAATATAGTACTTGAAGTTCTAGCTAGAGCAATTAGACAACAAAAGGAGGTCAAAGGGAAACAAATTGGAAAGGAAGAAGTCAAACTATCACTATTTGCAGATGATATGATAGTATACTTAAGCGACCCAAAGAACTCCACCAGAGAACTCCTACAGCTGATAAACAACTTCAGCAAAGTGGCCGGATATAAAATCAACTCAAGCAAATCAGTAGCCTTCCTATACTCAAAGGATAAGCAGGCTGAGAAAGAAATAAGAGAAATGATACCCTTCACAATAGCCACAAACAATATAAAGTATCTTGGTGTGACTCTAACCAAACAAGTGAAAGATCTGTATGACAAGAACTTCAAGTCTCTGAAGAAAGAAATTGAAGAAGACCTCAGAAGATGGAAAAATCTGCCATGCTCATGGATTGGCAGGATTAATATAGTAAAAATGACCATCTTGCCAAAAGCAATATACAGATTCAATGCAATCCCCATCAAAATCCCAACTCAATTCTTCATAGAGTTAGAAAGAGAAATTCAAAAATTCATCTGGAATAACAGAAAACCCAGGATAGCTAAAACTATTCTCAAGAGTAAAAGAACTTCTGGGGGAATCAGTATCCCGGACCTCAAGCTGTACTACAGAGCAATAGTGTTAAAAACTGCATGGTATTGGTACAGTGACAGGCATGTAGATCAATGGAACAGAATTGAAGACCCAGAAATGAATCCAAACTCCTATGGTCACTTGATCTTTGACAAAGGAGCTAAAACCATCCAGTGGAAAAAAGCCTTTTCAACAAATGGTGCTGGCTCAACTGGAGGTCAACATGCAGAAGAATGCAAATTGATCCATTCTTATCTCCTTGCACTAAGCTCAATTCCAAGTGGATCAAGGACTTCCACATAAAACCAGACACACTGAAACTAATAGAAAGGAAACTAGGGAAGAACCTTGAACATATGGGCACAGGGGAAAATTTCCTGAACAGAACACCAATAGCTTATGCTCTAAGATCGAGAACTGACAAATGGGACCTCATAAAATTACTAAGTTTCTGTAAGGCAAAGGACACTGTCAAAAGGACAAAGCGACAACCAACAAACTGGGAAAAGGTCTTTACCAACCCTACATCCGACAGAGGGCTAATATCCATTATATACAAAGAAATCAAGAAGTTAGACTCCAGAGAACAAAATAACCCTATTAAAAAATGGGGTACAGAGCTAAACAAAGAGTTCTCACCTGAAGAATATCTAATGGCTGAGAAGCACCTAAAGAAATGTTCAACATCCTTAGTCATTAGGGAAATGCAAATCAAAACAACCCTGAGATTCCACCTCACACCAGTCAGAATGGCTAAGATCAAAAACACAGGAGACAGCAGTTGTTGGTGAGGATGTGGAGAAAGAGGAACACTCCTCCACTGCTGGTGGGATTGCAAGCTGGTACAAACACTCTGGAAAGCTGTCTGGCGGTTCCTCAGAAAACTGGGCATGACACTCCCGGAGGATCCTGCTATACCACTCCTGGGCATATACCCACAGGCTTCCCCTACATGCAATAAGGGCACATGCTCCACTATGTTCATAGCAGCCTTCTTTATAATAGCCAGAAGCTGGAAAGAACCCAGATGTCCCTCAACAGAGGAATGGATTCAGAAGATGTGGTATATTTACACAATGGAATACTACTCTGCAATTAAAAACAATGAATTCATGAAATTCTTAGGCAAATGGTCAGAACTGGAAAATATCATCCTTAGTGAGGTAACCCAATCACAAAAGAACACACATGGTATGCAGTCACTGATAAGGGGATATTAACCCAGAATCGCAGAATACCCAAGACGCAATTCACATATCAATAGATTTCCAAGAAGATGGAAGGCGAGACCCCTGGTCCTGGAAAGACTGGATGTAGGGGAATACCAGGACAGAGAAGTGAGAGGGGGTTGGATGGGGAACAGAGGGAGGGAAGGGGGCTTATGGGACTTTCGGGGAGGGAGGAAATGGGAAAGGGGAAATCATTTGGAATGTAAATAAAAAATATAGAAAAAAAATGACTCCTCTAGTTAAACCAAGAATAAAATTTGAGCAAAATAGAGCAAACATTTTCAGGGCATAGATGTCAAACAACACAAGCTTGTTCTGGAGATTAGGGGATTCATTAGGTGGTGTCCACTATTCCCAGCTCCCTGTCTGACCAGTTCTCTGCCTACAGCACACGTGCTCTGAAGTACAAGTCCGGTCCTTCTGAGCTCAAGTGGAAGAGACTGGAAGGACTTTGAGCAGCTGAAACCATGAGATCTCCAAGGCAAGGCACTAGAGAGCTAGATATAGAAAGGACCCTGGAATCCTTAGGGGATCCTGTGAATGTCCTGCTAAGAGCTGGTGACACACAAATTGTGGGCCTCTTCAGCACTGTTTCTGACTCAGAAAATCCTGACAGAGACTGGAGGGGAAAAAACCACCATGTTTTCATCAAATGTACAGATGATATTGATGCACCTGATAGAGGCCACACTTTCAAAATTACCATTGTTGTACAAAATAGTATGCTAAAAGTAAACATTTTCTATTAAATATTTTCATTCACTCAGATTCTCTAGAGATTTGAATATCTGATGATACAAGAAGAACATATAATTAACTCTACACAAAGCATGCAGATAGAACTTCTCAAAGCTTTGATGGCTTACCTGAAGATCCTTCACATTTGGGAAAGGAATCCCTATGGTTATGACAGCACGGGCATTATCATCTGAGAAATCCAGACCTTCGCTCACCTTGCCGCGACAAACTGCTATGAGAAGGGCTCCATCTTAAGCAACAGAAATTAAACATTTTGAAAAGTGCACTAAAATTCTCCAAAATTGCTTATCATTGTCATAGTATTTCTTTTAGTAATTTATAGCAACCGTGAATTGCTTTATGAGACACAGGTTTTAAATTCTCATATCTTTTAATAAAGAAGGAACAAAATTAGATGGAAATGGTAGCAAGTCAATTAACAACCTGTGCATTTAAAGTTCCCTATAGCCATGTGTGGTGGCATACACCTTCAATTTCAGCACTTGGGAGTCAGAAGCAGGCAGATACTCTGTGAGTCTGTGGCCAGTCAGGTCTACAAACTACAAAGCAAGTTCCAGAACAGCCAGGGTTGTTACACAGAGAAACCCTATTTAGAAAACCAAAAGTAAAAACAAACAAACAAACATACAAACAAATAATAAAAATAAAATAAAATAAAATAAATTCGGCCTCTTCTTTTCAACAATCTTCCTGCCCCAGCTTATGGAGTGCTGAGATCATAGGCATGTACCATTGTGGTTTTGATTATTTTGAGATAGGATCTCAGTATGTAAACCATACTGGCCTTGAACTCTCAATCCTCCTATCCCTCTGATCCCCAAGATTGAAATTACAGGCTCCCATACTTGGTCATAATCTTGTCATTAAATGTATTTACGCTTGTTGCTCTTGCAGAGGACTCAGCCTCAGTTTCTCACATGGTACCTCATGGCTGCCTACAACTCAGTGTTCCAGAGGATTCAAGGCCCTCTTCTGACCTCCTTGCACATGTGTACACATGTGCACACACATATAGTCATGCCTATATACATAAGATCATAAAATAGATCTTTATAAGCTGATTAACAATCATATTACAGTACTCTCTTTGTTGCACTGTTCCTCAATTACTGTTACTAGCTTTCACATGCAACTCTTGTAAATGTGACAACTGAGTCTGGTACTCTATTGTTTGAGACAGCATTAGAAGCTAGGCTGGCCTCAATGTGCATCCTCCTCCCTCCACTTCTTCTGAGTACAGAGATTATTATCAAATACCACTATTCCTGGGGTTTGAAGAACTTAAGTTTAAGTAGGGAGGCAGGGGCAGGTGGATCTCTGTGAGTTGGAGGTCAGCCTGGCCTACATAGTAAGACTGTCTAAAACAACACAAACAAAACAAAGCTAAAAATAAACAACAACAACAAAACCTCCTGGTTTATCTTATTTGGCAGACTATAAGCACAAACTACATTACTTGTTTAAAGGTACAGATCTTACTTGGTCAGTGAAGAAGGCATTTATATGTATCCTACCTTCCTTCTTGATATAATAGTTCTTGTAATATAAGGTTAAATGTGGCTTAATATTAGAATACGTTCCTTTTTTTTTAACCTACTTCCTTTTTACCTAAGATTTTAAAATACAATTTCCCAAGTACAATTCATTTAAAAAATAAATAAACAATCTTTTACTAGCATCATTTTCTCCTTACTTTACAAATTTCGCTGACCGTGACATGAAATTACTTCACATTACCCTTTTCTCCTTTGAATTTGATGGCGTCATAGTACACCTGCAGTAACTCATCAAAATCAGTTTTCTCTCCTCCTTGGGGTTCAGAAATGACTGTCTTCACTGATTCCAAACTATGCCATAAGCCAGTGAAAATCCATCGTTCTCTTAATTTCTCTAATAGCTAAAAAGAGATGGAGAAAATTAATTCTGCAGTCTAGCTGAATGAAGACTTTTATTTGTAAATTATAAATGCTAGAATACAAAAAAATCAAATTCAACCTATATTATAATGAATATACATTCTAATAATATTTTGTTAGAATTAAAAATAAATAACAGCCAGGGAAAAGCCCAACCTTTAAATAATCTTAAAAACATGGGTGAAAGAAGAATAAAATAAAATGTGTGCAATCTTTAAATATGAATGAGAGGAGCATCTACAACTTAATGTGTGTGACAAAGCAAGAGTAGTAATTGGAAATACATCAATAATGCATATAAACATTACTCTTAAACTCTGAACATGAGTTAGGCATTAGTTTTAAGATGGTAGAAAATGAAATACTGCAAATGCAAAGAAGCAAAACTGAATAAAGAGCTACGTAGATGAAAAGGACAAAAGCCAGTTGCAGAGACAAAGGTTTAAAGTGAGTTGTTTCAACCACTCTTGAATGTCTACTGCACTCTTGAATGTCTACTGCACTCTTGAATGTCTACTGCACTCTTGAATGTCTACTGCACTCTTGAATGTCTACTGCACTCTTGAATGTCTACTGCACTCTTGAATGTCTACTGCACTCTTGAATGTCTACTGCACTCTTGAATGTCTACTGCACTCTTGAGGTCTACTGCACTCTTGAATGTCTACTGCACTCTTGAATGTCTACTGCACTCTTGAATGTCTACTGCACTCTTGAATGTCTACTGCACTCTTGAATGTCTACTGCACTCTTGAGGTCTACTGCATTGTGAACTAGTTATCCCAATATAACTAAGTACCAAGAAACCAACCAAAATTCTCTAGCAGACAAAAAAACTCATTGATTTTCATGAGATAATGTTTTTATAAATAAAATTTAAATGAATATAAGCCAAATTCCCTATCACTGCTATTTACTCAATGATCAGCATTGATCTTAAATTTGCTATGTTAAAAATTATAGGACTCCCATTATCTAAAAGTATTTCCTATTTGAAATGTCTCATAAATAAATAGGCTGCTAGAACTTGATTTTTGAATAGGCACCGTTTTGAAACGAAACTCTGTGTTCAGAGTTAAAAAGTATGAAAACCCTCTTGACAGTTCCAGAGAAATGGTGTGCATGGAGGGGTCAAACTGGGTCTTTAATTGGTGGAAAAAGAAAAAAAAAATCAATGAAGTACTGAACAGCATTAAATTACTTAGTTTTTCCACTGAGTTGCTAGTGTAGAGCAGGATAAAAATATCGTCTCTCACTGAACAGAACCAGAGGAAATGTCTGTCGGGTTCCTATGGCTGCTCACACTTAGTGAACTTTCATGAGGTAACATACCATTTTCTTTGAATTTGAAAATAAAGGTAATATTTCATCACTGATTTCTTGACTCAGAGATAACAACTACTACCAAACTTCAGGTCCTAAGTGTTCCAAGATCTAGACCAAACTCACTCTATTCAGCTAAGACATTTATACATGATGCACAGTTAGGTCAGAAGAGATCTATTTAAAAAGAAAAATTTGAGAAATAACAAAGAAGCAGTCAATGCAAACTTTTCACTGAAGATTTTTTTTTCACATTATAAACAAGTAATTCACTTGGGTCTGGTGGTGCAGGCCAGAAATTCTAGCTACTAAAGGGGCTTAGGCAAAAAGATGGTGAGTTCAAAGCCTGCCTGGGTTACAGGAAGAGTTCAAGGTCACATTGGGCAATTTAGTGAGGCCCTGTCTCAAAATAAAGAGTAAGAAAGGGGCTGGGAATTAGGCTCAGAGGCAGTGTTTGCCTGCCATGTTCTAAGACCCAACATCCAACCTCTTGAACAGAACAAGAAACAGAACAAGAGAGTGGTGTTAAAGACTTGTCTGAAAACTAAGCCACTGAGCTGACTGACATATCATAGTTTATTGATTGCATTTGATTTTAAACAAAACTGTCAGAGTACCCTAATTATATAACTAAGACTGTAACTCAGAAACTAGGTGAGGGCAAAAGGAGAACAGGGCACAGCAAACACAGATCTCATTTCTCCAGTTTGCATTAAAGCTTTAAAGCTTTATTGCTGGTGAAGATTTTATAACTGGAGCACACTATTTACCTTCTGCAGTAATTACCCTTGAGCTAGTGAGCTGGCTGAGAGGGTAAAGAGCCTCCTGTGCAAGCCTGATTGCCTGAACTCAAGTCCTAGCAGCTGGATGGGAGCAGAGGACAGACTCATCTCCATACACTTACTGTGGTATATGCATGCAGTGTACTCACACATCACACACAGAATAAAACAGCATATCACATGCACATATGGCATATCATACTTAGACAATACAGCACATCACACTCACACAAACACACACCACATACACACAAACTACATAACATCATACACAAACACTACATAAAATCATCAAAAGAGAAAACAACACTCAAATTTGCTTTAGTTAAACTGAAGAATTTTTTTTAAACACAACAAAAAAGTTATTACACTATCTTTTGGCTTTGTTTTTTTTTGGGGGGGGAGGTACGGGGGATAAGAAAAGAGAAAAGGAAAAAAGACGGTAGAGAGTCAGAAAATGATAAAATAGTACTAGCATCTTGCTTCATCTGTTCTTTAGACTGAGGGTTAAAAACAGGATCAAAGTGAAAAACTGGAAAAAGATACTCCTATGAGCATTCACACAATCCACACCAAACTAAGCAGACAAGTTAAAAACAATCATAGAGATAAAAGAAAGAAATTCTGTAAGGATAAAGCCCAATTTCCCAAGAAAATGCAACAAGTACACATTTATATAAGCTTACATAAGAAGACCCAAGTATTTCAAATGAATATTGACAACATATTCCAACATGATATTAGTAGATTGAAATACCCAAACTTCAACAAATCATAAGATATCCAAACTGAAGACAATGCAGATAGAAGATCAGTAAGGAAGTAGAAAACCTCAACAACCCCACAATCTGGAAAGCTTAAGAGACACACGTATTCTGAAATGTACATATCTGTTTTGTGTCAGGTCACATGGTTCCAGCCGCAATTGTGGGAGAGGAATGCCTTGTTGAGCATCGGTAGGAGGAGAGGTCCTTGGTCCTATGAAAGCTCAATGATGGCCCAGCATGGAAAAATCAAGGGGGGATAGGTGGGAGTGGGTTGGGTGGAGGGGCATCTTCTTAGAGGCAGGGGATGGGAGGATGGGTTAGGGATTTTCTGGGAGGGGAGGAAAACAGGAAAGGCTATAACATTTGAAATGTAAATGAAGAATATATTCAATAAAAAATATTTATAAAATTAAAAAACAAAAACAAACAAACAAAAAAGAGAGACACACGTATTCTGAAATGTACACATCTGTTATGTGTCAGGTTACAACACAAATCTTAACCAATTTAACCAGAGCCCGAAGTGTGGCTCAGCAGATAAAGGCACATGTCTTTGAGTCTGATGGCTTGGATTCCATCTCATGGTAGAGAGAAAGAGATTCCTTAACATTGCCCTCAGACCTTCACACACACACACACACACACACACACACACACACACACAGAGTAACAAGATTGAAAGGACATCACGTGTTTTTTCCAATCACAAAAGAATAAAACTGGAATTCAACAGAAATCTAAGAAATTTAGGAAAATGTGGAAATTAAACAATATACTTCTGAACAGTGAGCATGAGTCAAAAGAAGAAATTAAAAAGAAAATTATGAAATTACATTGAAATCAACAAAAATAAAACACAGCATACCAAAAGTACGGAACACAACAACAGGATACTCAGGAAGGCATGTACAGATGTCACAATGTCTGCATCAGAAGAATTACAACCTGATGTGCAGCTCTGCATTTCTAGCTGTGTAAGGCAGGAGAATGGCAAGTTCAGTGTCTGCCTGGGCTACAAAGTGAGACTCTCTCAAGACAACGAGTTTAAAAAGTGCTGTGCTCAGTGGTAGGACATTTAACCTAGCATACCCAAAGCCTTGTCTGTGTGACACATTACAGAGTAAAAATGTTATTAAAAGAAAGAAAAATAAAGATTAGAACACAAATAAAAAAGAGGATAAGAAAACCTTGAGTAAATGAACAAAAGTGAGAGTTGGTTTCTAAAAAGATCACTAATATTTATTAAATGGATAAGGAAAAAATATAGGAAAAATTCTTTAAAAATATAAGCAAATATGAACCCAAAAGGGTGAATAACAAAGCTAAATACATTGTGTAAAAAAGTAAATAATATGATTTTACTTAAAACACTTAAACACTGAAAACAAAGTCCTATTTAAGAAAAAAAGTTAGATTTTACATGTGTGTGTACGCATGCATACAGGTGCCATGGTACATGTGTGTTCTGAGAATTCCACTTAGGTTGTCAGGCTTGGCAGTAAGCACCTCTATCTGCTGAACCATTTTGCAAGCCACTATATACCTATTTTAAGAGATAAAATTGAGGCTGGAGGGATCACTCAGAGGTTAAGAGCACTGGCTTCTCTTCTAGAGAACCCATGTTCAATTCCCAGGACCCACATGTGACTCCTATTCCTGACTCCCTTCTCTGGTCTCTTAGGACACTAGGCATGCTGGTAGTACACAGACACAGACACACAAAGACACACACACATACACACACACACACAGACACACACAGAGGCAAAATATCCAAACACATAAAAAATAAATAAGTCTTAAAAAAGGAAGCCTTCCTTCCTATGATCACTGTGCATTTAAGCTACCAGCAAATCGTGCGAAAATCACTTTAGAATGATATCTAGGCTTTAAACATTTCTCATTAGCTTTGCCCCCTACCATGTCCTTAAGTCACCAATTGTCTGTCACTCTGTTTCACTAGTTATTGCTAAATTGTTGCCCTGTTTCCTCTTATGTTTCCTGAAGTCACCCTTTACCCCCACAGCATCCTTTAAAAACTAAGGTAGGGATGGGCATGGAGCTCTGGTGGCAGGGAGCTTGTCTAGCACACTCTAAGCTGGGGGTTCTATCCCTAGCAAAGCATGAACCAAAAATAGTGGGGCACACCTATAATCTAGGTACTTAGAGGCAGAGGAAGATCTGAGTTCAAGGTTATCCTTATCTATAAAAAAGTTCAAAGCCAGCCTGGGACACATAACACTGCTTCAAATAGAACGCCAAAATCCAAGTTAGAGCCTCCAAAGGGTTCCTATTGTACTTAGAATCAAATTCAAATCCTTATTGCACTATGGTTTTTACCACAGCTCCTTCTCTGACCTCTAGTCCTCTATTCATCTTACACACTGCCACAGGCACAGTGTAAGGCCTTTCCTACTACAAGGTTCATTCCACATGAACATTCCTCCATCAATCAAAACTGTTTCCTTTCCCTCCTTCAGAACTTTATTCAATGTCACCTTCTCAAAATCCCAAATCATCCTATCAGACTTGTAAACCATCTTTCTATATCCATAGAATTATTTTCTCATTTACTTTTCTACATAAATATATCCCTTGATCTGCTATAACAAATATAATGGACTAAGCGACTGAACAACAGAAATGTATTCAGAGTCTTAGAGGGTGGGAAATACAAAATCAAGAATGTTATCCAGCTTGATTTCTAAAAAGGAAGGGTTCTCTTCCTCTCAAGCAGATGGCCTTCTTTTCTCTACACCTTCACATGTCCTTTTGCCTGACCTAGGCAGAGGAAGGCAATGAGGTCTCTGGTGCCTCTTAGTACAAAGATACCAATGCTATGAGACTGGGGTCCCATCCTCTCAGGTCTTCATGTAACCTTAAGTACATCCTTAGAGGCCTGTCCTCTCTCAAATGTAAACACACTGGGATTAGGGCTGCTACACGAGATGTTTGCTAGCACACAAATACTCAGTCCATGATGTTATCTAACACAGCACTATCTTTACTTTCACCCCCTCATCCCTGGAAATGTAAGAAGGTGATAAACTTTCTATTTAGCTAACCAATGACTGTCCAGTAACTAGAACACCTCATACAAAGAAATTGCTCAATAAACAATTTAGGTGAACTTAATAAATCAACCAAGTTCAAATCAATGACTGATCAGGAAGGAGAATAAAGAAAGGCAAAACCAAAACCCAACCTGATGACAACCACAACAAAAACCCCCACAATTACAAAAACAGAGGCCAAAATCTTCAACAAAAGAATATTCAGGTGATTAATAAGATGACAGCCAAGCCGGAAGGGAGGAGTAATGCATTACAGGACACAAACTCAGGCTAGAAGTTTCTGTTGTGAGCTCTGTTAGCCTTTCACCTTCCTTCGTTCACTCCCTCCCCTTTTCCTACCTTCTCCCAACCACCCTCTTTCTTCCA